>PVKS010005808.1:0-47691 GCA_004027875.1 Aplodontia rufa
CCAGATGAGGGAAGGATGCTGATTTCTCTACAAAAATGAAACTATATGTCTCTCTTTAATTCAATCAACTGTTGCTTCATATATATTAAAGATCTGTTATTAAGTGTATATGTGATTTTTTTATTTTCATAAACAGAACTTTTATCATTATGAAATGTCCTCTTTTATTTTTCCTGAAGTCTAATTTTATCTAATGTTAACATTAGGTCTGCTCCCTGCACTTTTCTTATGTTTACTGTTTGCATAATATCTCTTTCCAGTTCATTTACCTTCTATGTCCATAGTTGTACATTTAAAGTGCATTCTTACAGAAAACAATAATTGAGCCTTTTTTTCTTTATGATAATATCTAATTTTATTTGGCTCACTAAAATTTATTATGATTTTAAAATGGTAAGATTTAGACCTAATGTGTTATTTGATGTTCATTTGTCTCTTCAATTTAATTTCCTTTATTCCTTTTTGCTAGATTCTTTGGATTACTTGAATTTTTTAAGAATTCCATTTTAGGAGCTGGTTACAGCTCTTGTCTGGCATATACAAGGACATAGGTTTGAACCCCAGCACCACAAAAATGACGTGTTGGAGCAACAAAAGCCATATGAAAAATTAAATGGATTCTCTCTCTCTCTCTCTCTTCCCTTTCTCTTAAAAAAATAAAAAGAATTCCATTTTAATATATTTATTGACATTTTACCTCTACCTCGAAATGAAAATATTAAATTTTTTATTGTCTGTTTAGGGCTCATATTACTTAATATATAGAAAGCTTATACCTGTATAGGTCAGTTAACTCTCCATCCTTTATATTACAGTTGTCATATGAATTATATCTACATACTTAAAGCCTCACAGCACAATGGTATATTCTTTTTGAGTGTGGGGGGGGTAAAGGAGCATTCTATGGACCAAATACAGGCACATGCTCCTCCACTAAGATAGATCTGCAGTTCTGGTATGATTTTTATAATAGTCATATGTGCTTCAAAAGGTAACAGTAGTTAATATCTTTCATATTTACCATTTCAGATTCTCTTCATTTCTTTCTCAAGTTCTGAGCTTCCATCTGATACTTCTCTTCACCCTGAGAGCTTCCTCAAATATTTCTTGTAGTATAAGTCAGCAGACAGCTTATGATAAATTCTCTTATATGAAAAGGTCTTTATTTTACCTTCATTTTTAAAGAAATTTCACTTGATATAAAATTCTGGGTAGATACATTTTTCCTTTCATCCCTTTGACAGCTTTGTTCTAGTGTCTTCTCTCTTCATTTTTTTTTCATTCAGAAATTTATTTGTTGAACAATCACACAACTTCTAACGGAATAACATAATATATATATATAGATTCTGAAAATTAGATTTACCCCCTAAGACCCTCCCCAATATCCCACCCTTATCCCTCCCTTCCCCTTCCCAAAACATCTCTAAAAATGTATTAGGTTGTGTAATATTACACCTTATCCGGATTTAAAACATGATACTAGACCTCCTTTCTCAATGGCCAGAGTCTAGCTCCAGCATCCACAGATGAGTGAGACATTTGACCCTTGGTTCTCTGGATTATGCTGATTTCACTCAGCATAATTTCTTCCATAGCCATCCATTTACCTTCAAGGGCTGCAATATTGTTATTTCTAATTGCTGAGTAAAATTCCAGCTTATACATGTACCACAGTTTTTGGATCCATTCATCCAGTGAGGGACATCTGGGTTGTTTCCATAATTTAGCTATTGTAAATTGAGCTGCTATGAACATCAATTTCGCTGTGTCACTGTAGTGTGCTGATTCTAAATCCCCTGGAAAAATACCCAGGAGAGGAATAGCAGGGTCATATGGTGGGCTCATCCCTAGTTTTTTGAGGATTCTCCACACTGCTTTCCAGAGGGGCTGTACCAGTCTGCAGCTCCACCAACAGTGTGCTAGTGTGCCTATCTCTCCACAACCCCTACAGCATCCGTCATTGTTTATTTTCTTCATTTTTGCCAATCTGCCTGGCGTGAGGTGATATCTATATCTTAATGTAGTTTTCATTTGCATTTCTCTGATTACAGTGATTTAAAGCACTTTCTCATGTATTCATTGGCTTGATCAATGTCCTCTGTTGAGAAGTTTCTATTTAGCTCTTTGGCCCATTTATTGATGGGGTTGTTTGTGTTTTTGTAGTTGAGGTTTTTGAGGATTTTGTAGATTCTGGATATGAGGCCCCTGCCAGAGGAATCACAGCCCATGATTCTCTTCATTTATGTAGCACATTTAAATCATTGTTTCCTATATTTATAGGTCATTTTCCCCTGTCTGCCTTCAATGTTACCTAGATGCCTCGAATATGAAATAATGCTCCTTCTCTCACTCTCACACATACTTAGATTCCAGTGGCTGTGTCTGTCCTGCATTTTGACTTCTGGTTCTTCATGGGAGAAACTGGATTTTCTATTGGAATTTCAAGTACTCTATACAGTGTCTACCATGGCACTCTCTCAAGCTAAAAGTCTTTCTTCACCTTGTAATTTTTCTTCATTGACCAAGACTTGGCTTAATCATTATCCTTTTCACAATCTTCTCTCACTCTCTAGATTCAGTTGGAAATGTCCAGGAGTTGGAAATATATTTGGCTGCATTTAATAGAAAATATTCCTACAGTGACTTAAAGGGAAAAAAAAACTGGGTGACTTTTCTCCAACGACATGAGATGCAAAAGTGGTAAATTCAAAATGATATAGCTACACAGATCAGAGACTTAATTTTTTCTATCTTTCTAATCTGCTGTTCAAATAAAGCTTTTATCTTCATAGTCTCAGGGGGAAATTTATATCCTCGTGCATTACATGCATTTTCCATGTAGGCAGAGGAGTCAAGAACAATTTGTAGGTTGACCAATTCATCTTAGTGGGCCTGAGACTCGCTCAGTTTTAACCCTAAAAGTTCTAAATTACATTTGTTGAAGTTAAAATAAAAAAAGAGAAAGAATATCACATGGGCTGTTACCCATGTGTTTTTCATGCTTAAAGTATAGTCTATAAAATTGTGAAATAAGAATCATCGCCTACTCATCCTCTTGTGGAGATGCAATCTGACCAAGTTATGGTAACAACTCATATTAACAATTTTGGATTATAACATATGGCTAGATTCTTTGGATCATAACATTAACAACGTAGTTGATTATCTCCAGAGACTGCTATTCCAAAAATTTTTTAGATAATATTTTTTCTTAGGGTCTTTTCCTAATAGTAGCTGAATTAAATTATTGATATCACTCTTGATTATTTTACCAAACTTCTAAAGTAATATTTCAGTATTTATATTACCAAATAAAGTACACAAAATAAAAGGAAAAATCAAAAATACATATTGTGTTAATGTTTTCAAATGTAAATACAAACAGTAAAATAAAACCAAATATGCACAAAGAAATAATGGTGCACAAAGTCATAAATTAAAATGTAGATAAGTTGGAATTAAAACAGAATCATTTTTATCTATGTTAAACAAAATGTTTTATCTATCTAGAATAAAATTTAAATATTGATGTTTCAGAGAGGAAATGTGTCTCTTTATAAGTGTGAAACTGCCTTAATCAGACTGTTTCTTATATAAAAGTAATTGAAATACATACAACAATTCATCAATGTTAGTTATAGAGTCCAAGGGAATGAAACTTTATTTCTAGCCTGTTCATTAATTGCTTCTGTCAAGGCATAAAATAAAATTCCCTAACCTCAGGACCAGGGTGTAGATTTTTCCATGTTAAGCATAAACTATATAATCTGACTAATAATTGTATAAGTTCTTTCTTATATAATCTGATCTTATATAAGCACAAATAAGGCTATCTAGCATGTATATAATTTTTTAAAAATATACAACAAACATAATAGTCACTAAAGTTTTTTTTCTTGTTTTTTTCCTTAGTTTTTCTATAAACCAGTCATCACAAAAAGTGAGTACTAACTTTTAATCAAAGCACTTTCATACATTTTTCTCTGAAGCCTAAGAATTATTTAAGACACTTGCCTCTTAGTCATGTTTCAGCAATGCAAAATGTGTGGGTTTTTCTCCTACAAATGCAACCAAACACTTCATTTTGTAGGCCAGAAATTAAGTATATTTTTAGTAGTATTCTCTGAGGCCAAGAATTGCAAGGAGCTACTCCTCTCACTTCAATTGCTAAATAAGTCTAAGTAGGAATGTAACTGTATCTCCCAAAGGGCTTGGAAATAAAAACCTGCGTGAAAGCTTCGTTCCCAAACCAAACTTTATTCTGTATTTGAATGGCATGTGGCTGTTTTCAATAAAGTTTAATAAGTGATTGAGGAGATATAACAGTTTTTGATCATATAACCTCTTTCATTGATGGCTCCCATCTCAAGTCCAGGTCCATCCCTTCCTCCCAATTCTAAAGCCACATTGTAGTCCAGGCCTAAGAGAATATTCTGTCTCAGGATTATGATTTTTAAGTATGAAATCGAGTCACTTCTAAATTCAACTCAGTTCTGAACCCAGTATTTTGAATATCATTGTCTCCCCAGTTAATGCTCTTAAATACCAAGGTTTACTCTCTACTCAAATCCCAGTATTGTCAATTTTTGGTTAGTAATAAAGAGAAATACCAATTAGGAACTATCTTTCTCAATTTTTCCAGCTCCTGATAGCTCAAACAGCTAAAACACTGTACAGTGATTATACTAGTATACTGCATATTCAGCTTCCAGTGGTCTAATATGCAAAGCACAGGTAATTTTTCTATGACAATGAGAGAGCACAATGTTATAGAATCTGTTTTACTGAGTTCCACAGTTTGAGTCTTGAGAGTCCTCCAAAGTTCCCTGTAGGTGAAGGCTTAGTCTCCATTGTGGTGCTATTGGAAGTGATAGAAACTTTAAGAGGTGGGACCAAATGGAAGGTCTTCGGGTCATTGGTGGAATATTCTCTCTTTCTCTTTTGCTTCCTGTTTATGAGGTGATTGGCTTTGCTCTGCCACATGGCCCTGCCATGATGTGCTGCTTCAACACAAGCCTAATAGCGATTGGGCCAATTGATAATGGACTAAAATTATGAGCCGAACTAAACTTTTTCTCTGTAGGTGGACTCTCTCAGGTATTTATTTTAGTGAAGAAAAGGTGACTAACACAATGAGTTTTTATTGTTTGTGGAATTACTCTGTTTTGTTAGAACCCTATCATGTTTACCAGCATTATAACTCTTATTTAGATAGATGCTAATGCAAACAAGACTTGACTTCAAGCTCCATCATTTTATATGAAAATGAAAGATTATTCTTCAGTCAACCATATTCCATAGTTAGCTTCTCCCTATAAAGCAATCATTTCCCACGTATTAGATCACTGTCATGCATAGACAATTAATGTTTGATAGTACACCTTTCCATATTTATATTTAACTCTACCACATTTCAGGTAAGTGCATATTTGTAAGGCAAATTCTAAGTAATGTAAAAGAAATCATCTTTTGTCTCACTGTACATGAAAGGGATAGAAATTTAGGAAGAGTATAAATAAGGTCAGCTAGTAAACAATGTAAACTGGTGGAAACTTCAGTTTTATAAACCTGTATAGGTTCATCTGGCTTAATATAACTACAAATCTTAGCACAAGTGTATGCCAAGTATTCAATAAATACTTATAGAATAATATGAAGAATAAATTTTCATTTTCCATTAAGATGGTATTTACGTGGGCTGAAATATAGAATGTATAGTCAAAAGGAAGGATCTGAGTCTCTGCCATTTAATATTGGGATAATCTACAGCAAGTCATTTCACCTCTTGAGTTTCCTTGTTTGAAAATGGTGACTAAAATTACTCTCACAGGGTATAGTGAGAAAAAATATTAAAATGGGAGAAATTGCTTAATAAAACTTAAAAACTACACAGAAGTAAGATGGTGTTTTAAAGTTAGAATAATAAGAAAAATATGCTTACAATTTTTTTCTAAGACTAAAGATTCTCTGGAGTCTCCACATAGAACTTTGATCACATAAAAAATGGATGTTTAAAAAATTTTGAAGACTATTTTCTGGAGTCTTTGCATATAGAAGTTTGATCACATAATAAAAACATGGAATCTCAAAATTTGGAAACATCTTCGAGATCAAATTTCTGCTTAATAATCTAATTTTACAATTGACAAAACCAATGATATTAAGTGCAGTGTCCAAATGTATCAACTGTATTTGTATTTGTACTAGTCTCTTTTCCCAAATTTAAAAAAAGTCATTCTTCTTTTATATATACTACTTCATTTCACTTTCATAAGTGATAGAAAAAAATTTGTCAATATCTGCACAAGTACATGAAGGAGTGAGAAAAAATGTTCTACCTAAGGCATTACATATTCAACATAAAACATCCATACATACAACAGCCCCATATTTCCTCTTAACATTTTCTAAATTGTCTCCAAAGATATTCAGTTATCAATATATTATAATTCAAATATAAATTTGGAAACTTGCTATCTCTCAGTTTTTTAATAATCTCTCCTGCAGAATATTATTCATGTGCCAGCACCTTTTTTTTTTTTTTTTGCCTGTACTGCCTTTTTTCTAGCCACAATCCAACTACTATGTTATTTCCTATCGTGTGTGATATGCTGGTTTTCCAGGACACTCTATTCATTTTGACAATCAGGAAGGTATGCCTAAGGCACTGCCATCTCTAGAAGTGCTGCTGCAGTTGACGCTGCTTTTATAGTTGTATCCAGGAACTAAGTTTTCTCCAGTCTGTGGTTTTATATTATTTTCTACTGAGGACTGATATCAGTAGAATGTGAGAAACAATCTTCTATTATTTATGTCCCCCAATTTATGGTATTTTATTATGACAGACTATTAGGTGTCCCCCTGAAGCTCATATGTGAGACAGTGCAAGAAGGTTTAGAGATGAAACAGTTGGGTTAAGAGAGCCTTAACCCAATTAGTGAATTAATCCTTTGGTAGGGATTAACTGGGTGGTAACTGAGGTCAGGTAGGGTGTGACTGGAGAAGGTAGGTCACCAAAGGTGTGCCTTTGAGGCATATATCTGGTGAGCTGAACTTAAGCTCTCTGTGCTTTCTGGTCATGTCATAAACTGCCTTCCTCCACCACACTCTTCTGCCATGATGTTCTGTTTCACCTCAACCTCCAAGGCAAGGAGCTGCCTTGTATGGACTGAGAACTCTGAATCTGTGAACCCCCAAATAAACTTTTCCTTCTCTATCTTGTTCTCATCAGGGTTTTTAGTCAAGGAATGAAAAAGATGACTAAAACACAGACTGAGCTGATTAATAAAAGTACATGGGGGGGATATTGAAAAAATTGTATTGCGGAATTGTATGCATCTAGGAATATATGACAACTAATCCCAACATAATGTAAAACTATAATGCACTAATAAAAATGCATATATATAAACATAAAAATATAAAAATACATGAGTAGTTCAAAGTATTAAAGGATTTCTTTGAATTAGTGGTACGAGCAAGAGAAATTACTGCGTGTAGACACATGTGGAATCCCATTGCTGCTTTGTTAGCTTCGTGAATGACTACAGCCCATTGGATCACCTGAATTCAACTGAATAAGATTTGGGTATTTTGGGTTTTGTTTTTGTATTAAAATCTGTCTGACTTATTTTTTGCCTCTTTCAGTGGTTCCTAACTCATTGGCGCAGTTGGTGCTATTAACTTGTTAAGAAACACAGATGATGTTTCCTCGTATTCAGAAGCAACAGAATCTCTATGCTCTTTTTGTTTGTACCTTTTCTCCCCGCTAAATTGATGATGCATGGTTGCTTTTTCATTGTTTGGCTGAGGTTTATTTCATTACCTTGCACTTTTTATTCATTAGACAAATGTAGAGCAAACGATAAATAGTCATTGGGAAAATAACATACTAGACGAAATGCAACAACTTGTTCCACAGAAAGTGCGTATCATAGATGCATTATGTCTAGAGTAGAACAATTTAAACATCCTTTGGTATGTACAGAAAAAGCAGCTTTTTTTTTTTTTTTTGGTAAGCCATGGGAAAGCACCACTTCCACCTACTTTAACACTGGGCAAAAGAATGATTACATGTGTATTTTGCCACAGTCCTAATGCATTTTTGTGTATAATGTCTTAAGACTGTCTGTATACTTCTCTGATAACACTGAACACACTGAAGTTATATCTTTGCCTAGCTGCATTCTCCCTAGAATAGAATCTCCTTGAAGTCAGAGATTTCATTTAGCTCTGTTTCCCTATCAGGTGGCTAATAAAAGGGTTTTAGTACATTTTTTATTGGATTGCACAAAAATATTCGGTGACTCTGTTTTTATTAAACCATCCAAAATAATTCCTTAAACATTGGGAAAGTAGTATTTTCTTTCCAGATTGTTCACACACCAAAACATTCCATTTAATAATACACATTAGAGATATTCTTCCACCCAATTAAACTGAATGTGTATAGAGAGGAGGAATTGAGATTTCAAATCAAGGTTGAAAAGAATGATTAATTTTAGATTAATTTCATCAATGAGAAATGCTAAAGAGGAATCTTTTTGCTTCAGGAAATAGAAGTACTAAATCAACGATAAGAAACTGAAGCATAACTAGGCCTCTGCCTTTCCTCAAGAGTAATAAGGCTTGGTATAAAAGGACTACATTAGCTATAAAGAAAAACTGAGAATAGAGATGAAATGCTAGAGTACTGGGGACCCAGGCCTATTTTTTCCCTCTATTGCTCTCTATTCAGGACTCTTTTAAACTTTTATTTTGAAATAATTTTAGATTTACAGAATTAGTACAAAGATGGTACAGAAAATTCTAGTATACCCTTCACCCAACTTTTCTCCAGTTTCAGCATCTTATAGAACCATGATGCATTTATGAAAATTGAGAAATTAAAACAGGTATAATACTATGAGCTAAACCACAGACTTCATTTAAATCTCCCCAGCCCTTCCACTGAGGAATTATTTCTGTTCCAGGATCCAATTTAGCAATATATGGCTCTTTAAATTTTACTTTGGAGTCTTAGTTTTCCAGTATACAAAGTTCATATATCAAATCATTTTTGTATTTTGGCTGTTTCCTGATTTTAATTGTGCTTCCTGTGTTCATCATTTATTCACATGTGTAAGAGGGGTTTAAATCCCTCTCTGTCACTCCTTCTCTCTGCTTTACTTCCTCTTATCTCCATCCTGTGTGCCCTGTACCATCTAAACACACCTTGCTTTTGACTAGACATGCAATTTACATAAGTAGATCAACTGAAATGTATAATTTTTTACTTTATGTTACATAATTTGGGCCCTTAGAGAAAACACATGAGCAGAAGTGGTCTAGTCAATTTGACAGTCATGTTAACGTTATATTTAATTTTTATTATAACATAAACAGTGAAGGTTTTACTAATTTCCCAGAATTGAGGACTAAGTAGAAACTTTCTGTCTCCAAATGCTTATCATTTTAGGATGCCATGATTATTCTCTGAAAAATATAATTTTTCACCTGAGTCATCAGTTAAATGATGGCAAAAGATTTTATTCCAATCTCTTTATCAGAGAATATTGGAATCCATGAATAAGGCTTTGCTGTGTCCATATTCATAAACCACTAAAATTATACAGGTAACATTTTGTTTATAGGTTTATTTTTTCTTCCCACATGAGGAGACTCCATATCTCTGAGCAGATTATCATTTTTTTTTTTAGAGAGGGATAGTGAGAGAGAGAGAGAGAGAGAGAGAAAGAGAGAGACATTTTTATTTAGTTTTTCATGTGGCTTTCATTGCTCCAACACTTTGTTATATACTTGGTGCTGGGATTGAACTAGCGTCCTTGCACATGCTGGCCTACAACCACTAAGCCAGCACGCCAGCCCCTCTGACCAGATTCTTAACAGTATCTCATGATTTCGAAAAGTCGAAGAATCACTTCTCTAGGGCAGGCGGCATAGGGAAATCTACATCATCATAAAGATTTAACAGATAATTTTTAGTGCAAAATAATGTTTGGAGCACTAATATGAACCCCAGATGCCTCAAGTTCACAAACTAAAAGTTCTTTCTTCCACAAATAATAATTTGGGAAGAGAAAGTTCACTGTGGTCTTTGTTTTAGTTTCTTTTTCTACCCCGTGTTCTTTTTAAATAAATTCTTTTCTCCTTCCACTCACAGAGTGCTTTCAGTATGTTATTATTCCTCGTGCTTCTCCTGTCTCTTTTGTCACAAGGTATTCTTTCATCCAGCATTCTGAATCCCACTACTTTTCTAGACAGGGCGACTGGCTGCACATTTTCTCCCTAGCTCCGCCATTCCGTTCCCTACACCTCTGCTTGCCTGGAGGAAGTGCTCTGGCTAACAGAGTGAGTAACCATAGGGACTGTCAGTGCCAACAGCATACCAAAAACACAAGTCTGAAAAAGAAACCATTAGCCTGAATCTTTTGTGGGATCTTCTTAACAAAAACAAGCTCATGTCCCTAGATGGAGTTAGAAATTTATAGCATGGAACTATAAATTTAAGCATAAAAGAACAATCTCCCCCTTTTATTTGAGAAGGTGTACTTCACATAGTCCCTGGAAGGAGAAGGGTTGAAGGTAAAGGCAAGGAGGAATAGGAAATTGCCTCTCACCCATTCATCTTCAAATAAAATGCTCCCACATATGTTCCCATAGGATGAGATAAGTTTATCTTGTTACATCTTTGTCAAAAATCCTTTAATAATTTTGTGTAAATTCTAAACTCCTTAGTATGGCTTCTAAAGTTCCCAAAGCCCTGCACCGCCTACCTTTTGCATCTTAACTGTTGATTGCATTCTACCTTCTTTGCCCTACAGCGTTGAATGTATTTCAAACTCTTTCACTCACTGTTGGTCCTTGAGACATGCTGATTTCTCTCAGTGATCAAAAAGATAAATTCTCTACTTTACCTTTCTTATTGTATTCATTCTTTCCATTGCAACACAAATGACACATCCTCATGTACTAGAGTTAGAGGTTCAGCATCTGAAGTAGTTTTGATCTCTAAATTAGGGTTACAATTTAGATGGTTCAGACTGGAGAGTTGGTAGAGCTATCAAAACTTATTATGAAGATGAAAGGGATGATGACTGGCAGAGGGAAAAATTGAGCACCTGCTAAAGGCGTTTGAGCAAGGCAAGAAAGTATCCCAGAGGTCAATACACAACAAAGTGAGGGTTCTGCTTTGATTCAGGATTGGCATTACGTATTACTGTGGAAGAGGTTATTCCCCGAGCTGGCAAGTCAGTGATTACTATAGCAACAACATTAAAACAAGCCTGACTCTGATTCTCAGGATTAATGTTCTACCTCCAACAGAGCCTCAGCTACGTCCAGAGGGAGCTTAATAGCTACAGTAAGAATCCTATGTATGTGCAGAGCCACAAAATATTAAAGTTATGAAGGTAGACAGACCGTTGCTTTTGTATACTCTCAAGTACGCTTTAGAAAAAATTCCATTCACAGGACTAATCAGTCCTGTGAATATATTCACAATATTTAACAGAGACCAAGTTGATGGGAATGGGTTTTTTATTACTGATTAAATTCTGTGAATCTATCCTAATTCAGACCTCTAATTTACTTTGCATATGTAAATAACATCTATTAAAGTCAATAAAAATCCTACCTGGATGGATTTAAAACCAAGAAAAGATAATTTTTCATCTCACTAAAAATGAGAAAAAAATATAAACCCTTCAAAGATGTATAATTTTCAGCACACACCAAATGGTTAGTTGTTAGCCATGCCAAAGACACATGACAAGTGGAACTGATTGAGTGTTCACTTCCCAAGTATATTGAAATACCTGGTACAGCAAAATTCTCATATCAATTTCATGCTTAAATAATAGTTTGAATGTTTAATTTAAAAGTCATTTATTCAGGCTAGAGTGGTGGCTCGGCAATTATGGCGCTTGCCTTGCACGCGTAAGTATGGGAGTTTGAACCCCAGCACCATGTACACAGCCAAGCATCAGAGGAATGAAAGTCACATGAAAAACTAAATAAAAATTGCTTCTCTCTTTCTCTCCTTCTCACTGTCCCCTCTTTCTTTTTTTAAAAAAGTCATTTTTTCACTTATTTATTCATTTTAAGCATGTTGATCATGAAAACATATCATCCCTGCTCTGATGCAGATTACAATCTATAAGCAAGATGGGTATTAAATCACTAGTTAATTAATTACATTGCCACTCAGTGGCAAGAGAAGAAATATCCTTAAATTCTTTAACATACATCACAAAGCATATTAAACTGAAGTTGTCTTTTTTGTATTTTGGTGTGTTTTCTTTTTTTTTTTTTCTAAGATTCCATGTGTAAGTTCTATTGCCTTAAAAAAACAAACCCTGTGATTTAGTTTTTTTTTAAAAAAGGTTGTTTGTTTCCTTTGATTCCTATATGTCTTCTCTTGCTTACAAGAATTAACCCACCTCTGAGGGATGTATGACAAAATCCAGACAGCCATTTCCTACCTTTTGTCCCAGATCTCTAACATCAGATGAGATATAAAGCTCAATGTGTTAAAAAAGTGATTTAACAACTTCTTCCTCATCTAATACTCAAGAGGCAGTTCATCCTCACTTAACACAGAAGCACACTTCTCTAAATGACTTTTCTAAGGTCCTATCATGAGTCAACAACTGACTAAGGACTCAAATCTGTGTTCCTGAAATGCTAAGCTTTTATCAAAACTTCTCTCAGGCCACCCTTCCTCTGGGAAAATATTATCTTTTACTTCCAAAATGAATAGACCAAAATAATTCACTCTAAAGTACTTTCTTGACGCAATGTACCGTAGAAACAAACCTATGTATTTGCTTCACAGCAAATGGAAAAGCATAAGCATTCTTTTGTGCTAATGAATGAGTGGTGGAACACTCAAGTTAGGATTGGGTTTTCATACCTTTAAATAAAGAATCCACTATGTGTGTCAGCACAGAGATAGCCAAAGAAAGCTGAGAAGATATGAAGTAAGTTAGGAAAAAAAAAAATGGCAAACTTACTGTAATCTAGTGGGAAAAGAAAAGTAACTCAAGCAAGACTCAGCTGTGGGGGGAGTTTCATCATGGCAACCGGTGGCAGAGCTGAATGAAAAATCTCTCTGTGAATGCAGGATGCCGATGGTGGGAGAAGTGCCCTACTGTGAGGTGCATGGACAGGAAAATTTCTCCCCAAATTTATTACTATCCAAGGAAGGAAGTTCAGTGACACAGAGCCATCGACAAGCTGAAAGTACAGGAAATCCCAAATAATAATTTTCTAGTGCCAACTACCCAGCCAGTGGCAAGCTGGGAATTTGCCTTAGAGGGGAGGAAGCTGCACACACTTAAATAAACTCAGACAGAACGGTGAGTGCTCAGCACAACCTGGGCATGGAAATCCAGAGCCCCAGGGCAGCAGCAGAAAATGAGGTACTGGGTTAATATACACAAATTAGA
This sequence comes from Aplodontia rufa, assembly GCA_004027875.1. Classification (NCBI taxonomy): domain Eukaryota; kingdom Metazoa; phylum Chordata; class Mammalia; order Rodentia; family Aplodontiidae; genus Aplodontia; species Aplodontia rufa. The sequence continues at coordinate 13,452 of PVKS010005808.1, forward strand.
GTCCCCTGAGTATGATCGCACAAAGCAAGGTAGCACTGCCATTTTGAAACCTCCTGGAGGTGGTACAGGATACCTCTTTATGAACAGTGATCCCCAAACCACCAGTTACAGAGTGGAATAGGGAGCACAGTCTGGAGGAGCAGCTTCAGGTCCCCAGTGTTTTGACTGTCTGCCCCCATGGGCTGTGTGGGCCTGACCGACCCTCCATACTGGTCCTGCAATTCGTGTTTAGAGGCTTCCCATGCACCCCATTACAGTCAGATCTGTGGGCGAGTCAGTGACCAGGATTCTGCACAATAGGGCCTAAATAGCCTGGGGGATTCAGCCTGCAGGTCCAACAGATACTGCCTGAAACTCTCAGGCGGGGCAGAGGCTAGCATCAGACACAGGGTCCTACTAACAGAAGGAGCGGCCTGGATCCAAAACCCTTAAACAGAAGAAAGTCAATAATCATAAAACACATTAAAAGATATTCAAGATGGCGCAAAACACAGCAATAATTACAACCCACCCAGATTCCCATATTTATTCTCTCTGAACGTGAATGGACTTGATGCCCCAATCAAAAGACACAGATTGGCTTACTGGATCAAAATACGAAATGCAACAATATGCTGCCTATAGGAGACACACCTCACAATCAAAAATAGACATAGACTGAAGGTGAAAGGTTGGCAAAATATCTACCAGGCTTGTGGCCTGAAAAAGCAAGCTGGTATTGCGATCCTTATATCCGATAAAGTTAATTTTCACCAAAAACTAGTCAGAAAGGACAAAGAAAGTCACTATATCATAGTAAAAGGAACAATTTATCAAGAAGATATAATGATAGTTAACATTTATGCCCCCAATTACAACCCTCCCAAATATATGGAAGAAGTACTCAAGGACGCTAAACCCCTTATCAACCTCAACACAATAATACTGGGGGACTTTAATACACCATTATCAATAACAGATCAGTCATCAAAGCAAAAAATCAACAAAGATATCTCTAACCTAAACAACTCTATTAATCAACTGGATTTAACAGACATTTACAGAATATTACTTCCCACATCGGCTGAGTTTCCTTTCTTCTCAGCAGCTCATGGATCCTTCTCAAAAACAGATCACATCCTAGTCCACAAAGCTAACCTTAACAAATTTAAAAATGTTGATATAGTCCCATGTATCCTCTCAGATCACAATGGTATGATCTTAGCAATTAATAGCAAGAAAAACAACAGAAAACTACTCAAATACTTGGAAATTCAATAATACTCTCTTAAACAAAGAAAGGATAAAAGAGGTAATGAGAACAGAAATCAAGAAATTCTTGGGAACAAATGATAATGATCAAACACTGTATTGAAATCTCTGGGAGAATATGAAAGCATTATTAAGAGGTAAATTTATAGCACTGAGTGCCTTCATCAAAACTCCGGAAAGAGCCCAAATAAATAGAATTATGCTCCAAAAACTCAAATCCCTACAAAAAGAGGAACAATCCAATACCAAACCTAATAGAAAACAGTAAATAAATAAGATCAGAGCTAAAATCAGTGCAATTGAGACAAAAAACAATTATCAACAAAACAAAGAGTTGGTTCTTTGAAAAAATAAATAAGATTGACAGACCCCTTGCCAACCTTACCAAAAGGAAGAATGAAGTGAAGCAAACCAACAAAATCAGAGAGGAAGATGGAGATATCAGCACTGACTCAACCAAAATCCAGAAGATTATCAGAACTTATTTTGAAAATTTATACTCTGCCAAGTTTGATAATTTGGAAGATATGGACAAATATCTTGCCACATACGACATTCCCAAATTAACACAGAGGACATTGAAATTCTAAACCAACCAATCTCAGGTAGCAAAATCAAAACAGCGATCAAAGGCCTTTCAAAAGCCCAGGACCTGATGGATTCATGGCCAAATTCTATCAGACATTTTCAGAAGAATTAACACTGATCCTTTTCCATGAAATTGAAAGAGTTGGAACCCTCCCAAACACTTTCTATGAAGCAAATATAATCCTGATACTAAAACCCAAAAAGACACATCAGGAAAAGGAAACTACAGATCAATTTCCCTGATGAATATAGACACAAAAAATCCTTAATAAAATTCTAGCTATCCAGATCCAAAATACATCAAAAAGATAACACATCATGATCAAGTGGGCTTCATTCCAGGAAAGCAGGGCTGATTGAACATATGCAAATCAATAAATGTAATTCATCACTTAAACAGAATTAAAAATAAAATCATATAATCATCTCAACAGATGCAGAAAAGGCCTTTGATAAAAATCAGCACCAATTTATGCTCAAAACTCTGGTGAAGATAGAGATCAAAGGAAGATACTTTAGTTTTATAAGAGCCATTTATGACAGACCCTAACCAACATAATGCTTAACGGAGGCAGACTGAAAGCATTTCCTCTGAATTCAGGAACAAGACAAGGATGTCCACTTTCACCACCCTTATTCAATACAGTCCTTGAAACCCCAGCTAGAGCTATCAAAAAGGAGAAAGAAATCAAAGGAATTCAAATAGGAAAATAAGAAGTCAAGATGTCTTTATTTTCTGATGATATGATCCTATACCTAGAAGACCCAATAAGCTTGACCAGAAGACTCCTAGATCTTATAAACAATTTCAGCAAAGTGGTTGGTTATAAGATTAACACTCATAAATCATCAGCTTTCCTATACTCCAGCAACAATTTTACTGAAGAAGAAATAAAGAATTATTTTTCATTCACAATTTCCTCAAAAAGAAGGAAATATTTAGGGCATTAATTTAACAAAGGATATAAAGGACCTCTACAATGAAAACTATCACACATTAAAAAAAGAAATTGCAGAAGGTCTGAGTAGATGGGAAAATATTCCATTTTCTTGGTTATGAAGAATCAATATAATCCAAATGGCCATTCTACCAAAAGCTCTATGCAGATTCAATGCAATCCCCATCAAAGTACCAATGACATTCTTCATGGACATAGAAAAAGTAATTCTCATATTCATATGGAATAACAGAAAGACTAGAATAGCCAAAACATTACTAAGCAAGAAAGAGGAAGCAGGAGGTGCCACAATTCCTGACCTGATATTGACATCAAAATAGAACCGAAGACCAGTGAAACCAAATAGAAGATCCTGAGACAAACCCCCATATCCTTAACTATTTGATATTTGATAAAGGGGGCAAAATTATAGTGTGGAAGACAGATAGCCTGTTCAACAAATGGTGTTGGACAAACTGGACAGCCATATGTAGACATTTGAAGCTGGATCCTTATCTTTCACCCTGCTCAAAAATTAAATCAAAATGGCTCAAAGACCTGGATATTAAGCCTACAACTTTAAACTTACTAGAAAAAGAAGTAGGGTCAACACTACAGCATATAGGAGTCAGCAGCTACTTCCTTAACAAAACTCCTATGGCTCATGCTGTAAAATCAAGAATAAATGAATGGGATGCAATTAAACTAAAAAGTTTCTGCACAGCTAAAGATCTAGTCAAGAGCATCAAGAGAGAACCTACAGAATGGGAGACAACTGTTGCCTGCTACACCTTGGACAGAGGGCTAATATCCAGAATTTACAGGGAACTAAAGAAACTAAAGTCCAAACTCACAAATAATCCAATTAATAAATGGGCTAAAGAACTCAAAAGGAACTTCTCTCCAGTGGAAGTCCAGAAAGCCCATAAATATATGAGAAAATGCTGTACATCATTAGCTATAAGGGAAATGCCATTCAAAACTTCAATGAGATACCACCTCACTCCTGTTAGAGTGGCAAAAATGAAGAATACAAACAACGACAGATGCTGGAGGAGCTGTGGGAAAAGAGGAACACTGTTACACTGCTGGTGGGACTGCAAACTGGTTCAGCCACTATGGAAAGCAGTGTGGAGAATCCTCAAAAAAGTAAGGATGGAACCACCTTACGACCCAGCTATCCCACTCCTGGATATTTTCCCAAAAGAGTTAGAATCAGCATATTATAGTGACATGGCTTCCTCAATGTTTATAGAAGCTCAATTTACTATAGCTAGACTATGGAACCAACCCAGATGCCCCTTACTCGACGAGTGGATAAAAAAACTTTGGTACATATATACAATGGAATACTACTTGGCTATTAGAGAAGATAATATTATGGCTTTTGATATCAAATGGATGGAGATGGAAAGAATTATGCTTAGTGAAGTATCCCAATCCCAGAGACTCAAGGGCTGAATGGTTTCTCTCATCTGTGGATGCTAGAATATATGGGGAAGCAGTAGGGTAGATGGCTAACGTAACAATATTTCAAATTGAATGACTCTCAGAGTAATAGGGGGATGGCTTCCTAGGATACTTGGAGGCGTAGGGAGGGGGATGGAAAGGGGAGGGTGTATGAAGAACTCATAGGATACTGGAGAATGAGAATAGGGGGGAACCATCTCAGAAGGAGATCTCTGCCCTCCACGAGATATCCATTTAACTCAGGAGTTCTTCTGGGGGAAACTGCAACAGGTGAAACCTAGGGTGGTCATCCATGTTTTGGCATTACCCCTGGATAACAAAGTATATATACATTTATTACTGTTGGTTTGATAATGTTTCCCCCTCAGTTGTATCTCTATATACTTCTATTTAAAAAAAAAAAAGTTAAAAAAAACTCTGGAAGACAAGACGAATGTCTCAGAATTGATAAGGGAAGGTCCTGCATGTCATTTGAGTTCAACTAAAAGGAAACAGTGTTTTTTTGAAAACTTAATTCTTATATGAGTAGAAAGATGGGTCAAAGATGTGTTTAACTCTTTAGTGGGGTAGCTGGATAGCAAAGCGGATTTGGAAAAGAAGTTGAGAACTGATCTATGTCAGTGGAATAAAGAAATGAGATTGCAAATTTAGATTGAAAACTGATTAATCTCCAACAATCCAATAAAACCATAGCCTTTGGAGGTATATGCTTAACCCAATAAAATCATTCGCAACATATCAGCTGGTCACAATTTAGCATCCAACTTTACAGAGTCTGGGCCCTGATTTAATAATAAATAATAACCTAAATAAAATTACCTTCTCCAGAGTAAATTAAAAAAAAAAACAAAAAACAATTCCTGACCTGAAATTATACTATACGGCTATAGTAACAAAAACGGTGTGGTATTGATATCAAAACAAAAATGAAGACAAAATGGAATAGAATAGAAGACACCAAGACAAACCCTCAAATATTTAACCATCTGATATTTGATAAAGGGGACAAAAGCCTAGCGTGGAAGAAGGACATCCTGTTCAACAAATGGTGCTGGACAAACTGGACAGCCATATGTAGACAACTGAAACTGAATCCGTATCTCTAATCCTGCAAAAGAATCAAATCAAGATGGTTCAAGGATCTTGAAATGAAACCAGCAACTATACAATTGCTTGAAGAAGAAATAGGATCAACACTATATGACATATGTATTGGCACCACCTTCCTTAACAAGACTCCTATAGTGCAAGAATTAAAGCCAACAATAAATGAATGGGATGCCATTAAACTAAAAAGCTTCTGCACAGCTAAAGAATTAGTCAAGAGTGTCGAGAGAACCTACAGAATTGGAGAAAAATCTTCGTCTCGGACAGAGGGCTAATATCCAGAATATGCAAAGACCTCAAAAAAAAAACTGAACACCAAAACCACAAATAATCTAATCAGTAAATGGGCTAGGGAGCTAAATAGAAATTTCTCAATAGAGGAAGCCAAAAAGCCCATAAATATATGAGAAAATGCTCTACATCACTAGAAACAAGAGAAATGCAAATCAAAACTTCACTGAGATACCACCTCACTCCTGTCAGAGTAGCAAAAATGAAGAATGTGAACAATGACATGCTGGAGGGGTCATGGGAAGAGAGGAATACTCTCACACTGTTGGTGGGACTGCAAGCTTGTACAGCCTCTCTGGAAATCAGTATGGATGGTCCTCAATAAACTAGGGCTAGAACCATCTTATGACCCAGCTATCCCACTCCTGGGTATTTTCCCAGAAGAGCTAGAATTGGCATATTACAAAGACACAGCTTCATCAATGTTTTTAGCAGCTCAATTTACTATAGCTAAACTATGGAACCAACCCAGATGCTCCTCACTGGCTGAGTGGATTCAAAAACTGTGCTATATATATATAATGCATTTCTACTCTGCTATTCGAGAGAACAATATCACAGCATTTGAGCCAAATGGATGGAGATTGAAAAAATTATGCTAAGTGAAATATCCCAAACTCAGAGACTCAAGGGCCAAATGTTTTCTCTTGTTTGTGGAAGGTAGAATACAATTGGAACCAGTCTGAAAATTGCCTAAGCTAATAATAACCTCAACATGGGTGAATTTTTACACAAACAGGGGGAACCTTGCCTATAACGCTGCAGGAATAAGGGAGTGGGGTAGGGAGCGGGATGGGAACAAGAGGGACATCAAGGCAGCTGGAGGGAGGGAGTAGGGGAGTTATCAAACCAGTTGGAACCTTCGACTTCCATGAGAAACCCAACTAACACGGGGGTAAAATAGGGGAAACATGGGATCAGGGGGATCCCAAAAGTGGGGAGATCATGAACTGGCATTATCCTTGGCTTGCTCTGTCATTATGCATGTGATCATGATTATGTGGCAACGATTCTCTCCTAAATATATGACTATGTTAAACGAAAGAAAAAATAAGACTCAATTGTGAACTGTGGAGCTTAGGTACTAGTGCTGCCAAACCTCAAGCAGAGAAATATGTTCTCAAGGCTGACAAATGAAGGAAAATAATCATAGGTGAAGAAAGGCAAAATTGAGGACCTCTGTGGGAGCTTTCAGAAGCCACTCAGAAAAATGACCTCTTTGAGCCTGGGAAGTCTGCCTGGCTGAGAGTAGAAAGTCTCCCTGGCTAGAAGCCTGAGATTGAGGCTTGGGAAAAGTTTGAGGGAGGGTGAGACACCAAGGAAGACCAGAGATTGAGAGTCCTGAACTTGGGAGTCCTTCAAGGCTCAGGAAGAAGTAATTGGAGGGAAAAGTTCACAGTTCTAAAAACTAAGAGGAAACTAGAGAAGGCCAAGGGAACAGAGGCTCCGGAACTCATGGGGAATAATTACTTTTAGGAAACAAATTCTTTTGGCAAGATCTTAAGTCTATGGCTATAATTTCACCTCAAGTTTCTGGCACCTTACACAAACCGTTGAAGTCTCTCTCTCTCTCTTTCTCTCAATTTTGTGGAAACATGTGGTGGGATTGATGCCCCATGATTCAGTTTCTCTCTGTTTATCTGTATGTAACACATTTTTTCCTGTAGGGTAGGAACCATTGAATTTTCAAACAGCACAGAAAAATTGCACATTTCAACTGAAAATATAATATCTTTTTTAACAACTGTCAAAAATCCATTATCAGAAAATCAATTCTATATCTGATTTCCCAACAATAGAGTAGAGATACTCAGCAAGTGACTTTCAGAACACTGTGGAGTGTTTTTTGTTTTTTAGACCAGGCATTCTTCAAGAATCTTTATTACATTTCATTCTCTTTTCCACTCACAGGCTATATCTAGTTGGGAGTCATACTTCCAACACTATTGTACTATTTACTTCCCAGAAAGAAATATTCCTTATCTCTTTAGCATAATACCAAACTCACTTTAAGTGTTTTAAAAGGTGTTTATTTGCATTTTCTAAATGATTGATGATGTTCAGCATCTTTTTGTGTATATTTGCTATTTGTACTACTAAATATGAATTACGTAAAGCCTAAGTCAAGTTTTGGTAAAGATATAGAGCTGCTGGGGGTTTAAAACTTTGCTTGTGAGATACGTAATGGAATGGGCACTCTAGAAAATAATTTGGCAATTTCTTATGAAGTTACACCTACACCTACCGTACGATCTAGCAATCCCATTCTTAAGTGTTTACCCTGGAGAAATAAATACCTACATGCACATTAACGCCTCTACAAAAGTATTTAATCAGCATATTCATAATTGACCCAAATTGGAAACAATGCAAACCTACTTCAGCAGGTGAATGGCTAAACAAACTTGGAATAAATTAATGCAATGAAATATCACTCACTGTTAAAAAAGAACAAACTGGCCATATGTATAAAAATGTGGATAAATTCCAAACACATTTTGATAAATGAAATAAGCCAGTCTAAAAGGATTACACACTGCAGCATTCATTTAAAAGACAAAACTAGAAGTTTAGAAAACAGATCAGTGGTTGTGGAGGTATGGGGTGGGTTACAGGTAAGGGAAGGGTATCACTACAAGAGCAGCACACTGAAATGTCAGGGGTTATGAAAACTGTCTTTATCCTGTCTTTATTGTGATGATGGTTACATGAATTTAGGCTTGTGTTAAAACTCATAGCTGTATATTCTTCAAAAAGAGGTGAATTATAATATAGGCAAATAACAAAATAAATATATATACTAAGTGTTGAAGGAGTTTGTCATTACCAAGACAGTCAAAGTGGCCCCCACCTGGACTGATTCCTTAATTGTAGATATTCATGCCTTATTTAGACTTGAATATTGTTTTGAAATGCTGATTGAATGCCTTGGAAAGGTGGATGTGCAAGATAATAATAGAAAATAGTATCACATATTGTTGTAGAACATTAAAGAAGAATTCAATAGAAAGATCATGATTAATGAATGGAGAAACAATACTATAAATGGCATTTCTCTACAAATTTGTGTATTCAATTAAATTCCAATCAGAACCCCAACAGGTGTTATTTTGCTTTCATGGAATTTTACAAAGAAATTGTAAAATTCACATGCACAATGAAGGTCCAGTAGTTGAATGAAGGGGGGTTTTAATGTGCCACGTGGCTCCCCTTTGGTCTCATTGCCCCAGATTGTAATGCTCCAACAGACACTCCTTTCTCCGCTGCCTCTGAGTATGTCTCAGTTGCAAGCAGTCATCTAGCTCCAGGTCATGCCCTCTTTCCAGGGCTGCTTACTGATCAATGTTGGAGGAACTCTCAAAGCTCCAGAGCTCCCTGTGAGCTTGACTAAGGTTTTTGTTGGAAATCAACTTCTTCCTCTGCCAATTCACCCTTATTCATTTCCCTTCCCACATGTTTTAATTCCAAGAGAAATCTCTAATAAACCCACATGCTAATTTCTAGCTCAGGGTTTTCTTCCTCAGGAAATTTACCTGTGATTACAGATTTTCCCTGTCAGATATCAAGACTTATTCTAAAGCTATATCAAGAGTTATTCTAAAGCTACAATATTTAAGATAGTTTGCTATTGAGACTGGGATAAATGAATATGAATAGATACATGAAACAGAAAAAGTAGAAAAAGTGTGGAAACAACGTGGAACTGAAAGGTGACATTATACAATGTTGGGAAAGAATGAATTACTTATTAACAAATATGGGGACAACTGTCTGTTCACATGGGAAAGGAATTATGTCTATTGCCAAAAGATTTCCATAAAGACCAAATGCCTAAATATGAAAAGTGACAAAATTATTAATATAGAATAGTATCCTTGAAATAAGAAAAAATTATTATAAAAGATGCATAGGCAAAGAACCTAAAGAAGAGATTGATAAAATTGATTACTTTTTTTTTTATTAGAAGTATATAGAGATACAGTTGAGGGGGAAACAATTACTGTTGTTTTTTAACATAACCAAGAAATCTGAAACCTGGTGATGTATAAGGCACAAAGGAGTAGTACTCAGAATATATAGGTAACTTCTACAAACTGATAAATAAAAAGCAAACAACAGCTTAAAAAAACCTGGGACACAATATAAATTGAAACTTTGAGAGGAAAAATACAAGTGACACAAATCATGAAGAAAACTGATCAAATTCACTAATGATTAATGAAATATAAATAACGAGGTACTATTTTTCATTCATGGGGAAAGCAAAAATTAAAAAGTGTGAATATAATACATGTGAGATGTGAGAAAGTCTTTGCAGAAAAATTTGGCAATATTTTATAAATTTCATTACTTATATGTACCGTTGAGAAACCACAGAAACATGCACATGGTGACATGCTGAAAGATGATGAGCACTACCTTGTTTGTAATAGCAAGTGTTCGAAAACAACCTGCGTGTCCACACTAAGGGATGGATAAATACTTGGAGTATATGTATCTGATGGAATAGCAGGAAGCAGGAAGTGAATTAGTCACATGTATATATGTCTCTACAAAAATCATAAACGACATGGAATAAAAATTTGTGGAGAGTAAGATGCTGTTTTAAAACAAATTGACACTCATAAAATAATGTAAATAATTTATGAATGGAAAATATTTTTAAATGTATCACAGAACGGAAGAATAAAAGTTTCACAACATCGGCCATCTTTGGGTAGATGGGAATGAAATGAAGTCTTCAGCTGAACATTCCATGTCATTTTTTAAATGAAAATAATAAAATAATATGAGGTGAAAATAATCTGAAAATGGCAAAATATCAGTATTTGTTCTTTCTGGGTGGTGGATATGATTTTGAATGATGAAAATTTGTGTATTATCCTACATGTTTGAAATATTTTATTATATATAAATTTTTATTAGAGGAGTTATTGGAATCAGCACATGACAGCGACACAGCAAGATCTATGTTCGAAGCAGCTCAATTCATAACAGCTAAATTAGGGAACCAACCTGGATACCCCTCACTGGATGAATGGATCCAAAAGCTCTGGTATACGTATACAATGGAGTTTTACTCAGCTATGAGAAATAATGATATTGCATCTATTGAAGGTAAATGGATGGCATTGGAAGAAATTATGCTGAGCTAAGTTAGCCAAACACAGAGAGTCAAGGGCCAAACGTTTTCCCTCATGTGTGGTAGGTGGAGCTAAACCCGAGCTTGGGGGAAAGGTAGATAAACTCATGGATTAGAACCATAAAACAAAAATGCAATATGCTAATATAATTATGAGATACAATTGCAAGATACTGCATAAGATGTTTAAACAAGCTATATTGTATGCCTTTACAAAATTATAAATGCTTAATCCTATTGTCAAATATATGGAACAATAACAAGAGATGATAGGAAGGGAGGAGAAGGGGAAATTTTGGAACTGAGATAAAGCAAGATACATTCTAAGCATTTATAAGTATGTCACTATATTTACTATAGTCATGTATATAAAAATGTTTTTCATTGGTATAAGAATTTATGACACTGTACTTGGGATTTTTAGGAATAATATAAGACCCAGAAGAGAGGTAAGGGATTGGGGGACGGGAGGAGGGAGGTAGAGGAGTGCAGAGGTTGGGGATGGATATTGACCAAATTGTATTGCTGTATTGTGTGCATCTAGAAATATGTGACAACAAATCTTATCAGTATATACAACTATAATGCACTAATAAAAAATAAATAAATAGCAGAGAATTTGGGTGGGGGAAGCAGAAGCAGTTAGTGGAAATGAAGAAGTGAGCAGGAGTCCAGGAGTAGTTTTTTAAGCATTTGTCTACAGGAGAGAAGCAGTGATATGTCCTCTGCCTAAACTTTCTATAAATGTTATCTCTAGCTTTCCCACACCATGCTAGGAGCAATAGAAAATCCCTCTTCTGATTCTGATGCTTCAGTGTATTTCCATTAAAGCAATTACCCTTAGAATTGAAATTACTTGTAGCACACTCTATCACTACAGGAAGGCCTGGACTCCTTGAATTCAGCGATCACATCTTATGTCTTTGAATCTTCAAATTTTTACAGTTTTCAGAACTCGTTAAACATAGAAATAAATGTCCTCTGAATGAATGACTTTGGTAGATTATATATCTGCAATTCATTTCAGGTCCATCCAATCCCAACAACAAAATTGGTCATACTTTCCTTTCCAATTAACTATTGAAGATTGCACAGTTGACTCAGGATTTAACATAGCTCTAGTAAGCAAAGCTCATGAAAACAAAAAATAATGAAATGGTTTACCCCTTCTACATGGATAAGAGTTTCTAGGTTTTTATGAATGCAGTATGGTTATACATAATAGTGGAGTTCATTTTGACATAATCATACATGCCTGGAATATAATTTTCTCTATTACAATCCTCAGTCCTTCCTTACCCTGTCCCCTTCCTCTACAATATTGGTGTTCCATCAATTTTTGCTTTTGTTGCTGGTGCTTTATAAATATGCATAAAGGTAGAATTCACTGCAATACATTCAAACATGTGCACAGCATAGTCACTAAATTACATTTTGAAGTTCTTCGCTTTTTCTGTCCTTCCTCCTCCCCCTTCAATCTCATTTTCTACTCAATTGATCTCCCTTCTATTTTCATGAGATGTTCCTTTTTTATTTCCTTATTTCTCTTTAGCTTCTATTTATGAGAGAAAACATTTGACCTTTGACTTTCTGAATCAAGTATGCTGATTTCAGTTCCTTTGGATAAATATTGAGGAGTAGGTTAACTGGGTTATGTGGTGGTTTTATTCTTAATATTTTGAGGAATCTCTGTGTAGATTTCCAAAATGGTCGTAGTAATTTGTAGTACCACCAACAATGTAGGAGTGTACCTTTTCCCCCACATCTTCACCAGTATTTATTATTATTTGTATACTTGATGATTGTCATTCTAAGTGGAGTGAGATAAAACCTCAATGTAGTTTTGATTTGCATTACCTGATTGATGAGGATGTTGAAAATTTTTTCATAAATTTATTCACCATTTTGTAGGTCTTTTTTGAGAAATGTCTGTTTTATTCATTTGCCAATTTGATTGGTTTATTTGTCTATTGTGTGTGTTAACTTTTTGAGTACTTTATATATTCAGGATATTAAGCCCATGTAGAGGAATATCTGGCAAAGATTTTCTCCCATTCTGTAAGCTCTCACTTCATGCTCTTTATTTCTTTTGCTGTGTAAATGTTTTTAATTTGATGTTGTCCCACTGATTGATTCTTGGTTTTATTTCTTGAGCTTTAGGGGTGTTGTTAAGGAAGCAGGTACCTGCACCAAAATGTTAAGAGTGATGACTCTATGTTTTCTTCTAATAGTTGCAAAGTTTATATTATAATTTCTAGATCTTTGATACACTTTGAGTTGAATTTTTTTACCATATATTGTTTGTTACAAGACTCTTACTTTACAGGCAAAGACATCCGTACGTTGAAGGTAAAAGGATGAAAAAGACAAACCATGAAAATGGAGACCCAAAGCAGGTAGAATTAGCTATTCTCATATCTGACAAAGTAGTCTAAGCCAAAATTAATCAGAAGAGATAAAGAATGTCATTTTATACTGGATAAGGGAATCATTCAACATCAAGATATAATGTCTGTAAAAATGCATGTCCCAAAGTTTGGTGCATCCTACATACACAAAACAAACTCTGTTCAATATAAAGACTCAAATAGACCCCCATGCAGTAATACTGGGTGGTTTCAACATACCTCTTTTACTAATAAATAGGTCCTCCACAAGTGAACTAAGCAAAGACTCCAGAACTAAAAAAAATGCTATTAATTTAAAGGACCAGTAACAGATATCTATACAACATTTCATCTATCAAAAACTGAATTCATTTTCTCCTCAGCTGCACATGGAACCTTTTCTAAAACAGACCACATTTGAGGACAAAGCAAATCTTAGCAAATACAAAAAGAATAGAGTTAATTCCTTGTATTTTATTAGATCATAATGGAATGAAATTAGAAATTAAAAAGAAGATTAAAATCATAAAACATTTTAACATGTGGAGATTGAATAATATTCCGTTGAATGAAGAAGTGGTCATAGAAGAATCCAGAGGTGAAATTTAAAAGTTTAGAAATAGGGGTTGGAGTGGTGGCTCGGCTGTTTCAGCGCTTGCCTGGCATGCATGAATAAGTGAGTTCAAACCCCAGCACCACTTACACAACAAAGCATCTGAGGAATGAAAGTCACATGAAAAACTGAATAAAAATTGCTTTTCTCTTTCTCTCTCTCACTGTACCCACTTTCTTTAAAAAAAAACTTTAGAAATAAATGAGAATAGAGATAAAACATATCAAAATCTCCGTGACAGTATGATGGCAGTTCTAAGAGGGAAGTTTTTACTGATTGAGTGTCTAAATTTTAAAAACAGGGTCATTTTAATTATTTCTTTTTCATAGGTCTTTCATCAACAGTCTTATACACTTACAGATGTTTTAGACTAAGGATTCAGGAGATTTGCGCTCAGGAAGCAACTATTACAGCTATTTAAACTTTAGGCAAATAAGTTGTCTTTGAGTCTTATTTCCTCTCAGAAAAAATGATGAAGTAGTTTCTTTCTCATTCTCCTTTAATCAGTTTCTGAATTTTCCTCAAAACTTGAGTGGCCATTTTTAGTTTTCCCCGATATTTGACAGTTATATTAACCCCTTTTTTTATCCTTTTAAATTTGTACCTGATGTTTACACACACATGCACACACACACACACACACACAAGTACACATACATGCAGATACAGAATTGACCCTCCATACCAACAGGTTTTGCATCTCCATATTCAATCAACCATGAACAAGAAATATTCAGAAAATAAATTTCATCGATATAGAATATATACAGATTTTTTTCTTATTATTGTTCCCTGAACAATTCATAAGCAATCGAGGGACAATTAAAGGTTTAAGGATGTGCATAGGTTATATGCAAATACCATACTGGTTTATATAAGAAACTTGAGCATCTGCAGGATTTGGGTGTCATTGGAGAGTCCTGGAACCAATCCTCCAATGAATACCAAGGGACAATTGTATTACATCCTTTAAAAGCAACTGTCTGATTTTCTGATTTATATTATATGCATACATAGAAAGAGACTGTTTCTTCCTCCTCCTCCTTCTTATTTTTTTTTTTTAAGAATGCTATTGGGTCTCATAATCTTAATAAATGTATCCTCTTAGGAAGTTTCTGATTTTTTTCCTCCAAAAAGGAATTTTCTGGATAAAGACTAGGCACTTTTTTTTCAAAAGCTTTTCTTTACTGATACATTCTCAGCTTCTGAGATCATTATCATTCCTTCAAATGAATGAAAATAATACTATATGAGCAAAAAGAACAAAGCTTGAAATATCATGTTGCCTGACTTCAAAATATACTACAAAGCTGCAGTACTCAAAATCATGTGGCATAAAAACAGACACAGACCAATGGGGCAGAATAGCCCAGAAATGAATCCACCCATTTATAGTCAGTTGATTTTCTGCAAAGATGCCAAGAACATACAATGGGGAAAGGATAGTCTCTTAGTAAACTGTGTTGGGACAACTGAATACCCACATGCAAAAAAAATAAAATTAGATCTTTATCTCATACACATACAAAAATCAACTAAAAATGGTTTGAAGGTTTATATGTAAAACTTGAAACTGTAAAATTACTAGAAGAAAGAATAGGGAAAATGTTCCAAAAAGCTAGTCTTGGCCTTGGTTTTTAAATATTAACCTAAAAACATAGGGAACAAAATGAGGGTGGGGGGAATGTGATTACATCAAGCTAAAGTTTATGTATAGCCACAGAAATTATCAACAAAGTGAAGAGACAATTTATGGAATGGCAGACAATTTTTTTGCAAACCAGACATTTGATTAGGGATTAATATCTAAAATATATATGGAATTCAGTGGTAAGAAGCTCAAAAAATAGACAAAGGCACTGGGTCTTATGATGCACTACTGTAAACCCAGCTATTTAACAGGCTAAGACAGGAGGATCACAAGTTCAAGCCAACCTGGAAAAATTAGTAAGACTCAGTCCCCAAATATAAAATGGAACAGGCTGAAGATATAGCTCAGCAGTAAACTCTTGCCTAGCACGAGCAAGGCCCAGGGTTCAATCCCCAGTATACAAAAAACAAGGCAAAGGATTTACATATATATTTCTTGGAAGAAGACTTACAAATCATGTGTAGGTATATGGGAAAAAAATGCTTAAAATTACTAGTCATCAACAGCTTTGGCCCTGCAGCCACCAGGCCATATCTGCCCACAAGCCCGACTGTGGCCAACCCCAGCAGGCCTCTGCCCCCAGATGGAGCCCTCAGTTTAGGCCCATAGCTGCCAGGCCTCACCTGCCCAGGAGTCCTGATGGAGCCAACCCCAGCAGGCCTCTGCACACAGACAGAGGCCTCAGCTCCAGACCCTACAACTGGAGCTGAACCCAGTAGCCTCTGTGCTTGTGGAACCACTCCTCAAGACCAAGGCCTTCAGGCACGGTAACCCCCCAGTCCAAAACCACCCAACCACCCAGCATATAGCCACCCAAATGCAACCCATTCCTGCCAGGTCCAGACACATTAGGCCTATATACCCTGCCACAGATCCCAGGTTCTGTCACTGTGTGCAGGGGCCCCATTCAGTCTGAACACGAGACACCAGGACCCTCCAAAGCTCCCCAGCTGCTGTGCATATACAAGCCAGCAGGCTGCAACAACACACCCCCAAACAGATTTCAAATTAATGTTCTGGGGCCTAGATAAATAGGGTATAGTCAAACAAGGGTACAGGCTAAAACCACTTTCTGGAAAAAAGTGGTCACCAGACGGGTGGTTTGTTTGTTTGTTTCTTTCTTTCTTTTTTAATAAAGAGAGAGGGACAGTGAGAGAGACAGAGAAAGAGAGAAACAACTTTATTTAGTTTTTCACATGGCCTTAGTTGCTCCAACACTTAGTTGTATACGTGGTGCTGGGGTTTGAACCCGGGTCCTCGTGCTTGCCAGGCAAGCGCCGAAACCACTGAGCCACCACTCCAGCCCCCAGAGGGGTGGTTTCTGACCCAACCCTTGGACCTTCAAAGATGAAGTACCTCCAGACCTGCTGACCTTCACCGCAGAGAAACTCTATTCAAAATCCAGAGATTATCAAAATGAGGAATCAAAATAGGTTCACCTCAAGCTCACAACTCCCCAACCAGAGATCAAACAGACAGGGAGATAAAAACCTAGATATTTATTATTATCAATGATCTGATTACTAAAAGGAACAATGAACTAAAAGAAAAATTATTGAAGGGACTGAGAAAACTCAAGAAATGAAAAACTCTATTACCAAAGAAATAGACATACTCAAAAAGGAAGTAACAGAGTTAAATATGCAGTCAATGACATGAGAGGAACCATGGAAGAATTTAAAAATAGACTAACTTCTACAGAAAACAGAACCTCAGCTCTTGAAGAAAGTAGTTTTGACAATGAGGACAGGCTGAGCAAGCTTGAGTGTACAGGTGACAAAAAAAGAAAAACAACTCACCGAACATGAACAGAATTTTCAAAATGTCTGGGATGAAATCAGAAGAAACAATCAAAGGAATGGTGTAAGGAACATTCTCAAGTAAATAGTTAAAGAAAAATTTTCCCATATAAAAATAGAGTGAGATATGCTCATTCATGAAGCTTATAGGACACCCAATAGGCCTAATCAAATGAGAAGCTCTCTGAGACATATCATATTAAAAATGTACAATAGGGAAACCAAGGAAAGAATAATAAAAGCTGCAAGGAACACCAAATCACATTCAGAGGTAAACTAATAAGAATCACCTCTGACTTTCCAGTTGAGACTCTAGAAGGAAGAAGTTCCTGGATAGAAATCTTTCGATGTCTGAATGACCAGAACATGCAGCCAAGACTACTGTACCCAGCAAAACTCAGCTTTAAATTTGATGGGAAAATAAGAACGTTTCATGATAAGACCAAATTTGCAGCATTCACAAACAGAAAACCAGCATTACAAAGAATCCTCAAAGATAGATAAACTCCAGATAAAACAAGCAAACACTCCTGAAAATCCACAAATAGAGGAAATTAAATAAAACTACATGCTATGAAAAGATAACCAAGAAAGCACACAACTCACTAATAAAACATGATGATCATGAACCACAACCACACAACACTGAATATGAACAGTCTCAATGCACCAATCAAAAGACATAAATTAGCAGAATGGACCAAAAAACAAAATCCAACAACATGCTGCTTACAAAAGACCCATCTTATAGACAATGAAATCCACAGATTAAGGGTGAAAGGAAGGGAAAAAATATACCACACGTATAGCCCAAAAAAAGCAAGTTGGTGTTGCAATACTTATATCTAACAAAGTATATTTCAAACATAAACTAATCAGAAGCGATAAAGAAAGCCAATACATGTTAGTAAAGGGAACGATACAACAGGAAAATATAACCATAGTAAATATATACTCTCTAAACAACAATGCTCCCAACTATGTAAATAAATTACTCCATGACATAAAATCACTTGTGGACCTCAACACAAAAATCCTGGGAGACTTCAATACTCCTCTATCTCCAATAGACAGATCATCACAGCAAATAAACAATAAAGAGATCTCCAGCCTAAACAACTTCATAATTAAATGGACTACACACATGTCTAAAGAATATTCCAAAATTGGATATATACCTTTTTCTTAGCAGTACATGGATCCTTCTATAAAATATATCACATTCTAGTTCACAAATGAAATCTCAGCAAATATAAAAAAGTAGATATTATTCCATGTATCACATCGGACCATGATGCCATGACCCTAGCAATTAACACCAAAAATTATAACAGAAAACACACTTATATACATGGAGATTGAATAATACTCTATTAATTGAAGAATGGGTCCAAGAAGACATGACAGCAGAAATTAAGAGATTCTTGGACAAGAATGAGAATGAAGATTCAACATATCAAAACCTCTGGGACAGCATGAAAGCATTCCTAAGGGGAAAGTTTATAGCACTGAATGCCTACATTAAAAAGGAGGAGCCCCAAATAAATAAACTTATGCTCCACCTCAAATCCCCACAAAAGGAAGAACAATCTAATCCCAAACCAGCAGAAGACAGAAAATAATCAAAATCAGAGCTGAAATCAATGAAATTGAGAACAATAACAACAACAAAATAATAAAAAGAATCAACAAAATAAAGAGCTGGTTCTTTGAAAAAAAAAATTAAAATAAAATTAATAGACCCCTATCCAGTCTCACTAAAAGTAGGGAAATGAAGCAAATAAATAAAATCACCAATGAAAAGGGAGCAATCACCACTGACCTGATGGAAATCTAACGAATTATAAGAACATGTTTTGAAAAACTATACTCCTCTAAATTACATAACCTGAAAGACATGGACAAATTTCTAGACGAATACAACATCCCAAAATTGATGCAGGATGATATGGAAATCCTAAACAGCCCAGTAACAGGCACTGAAATCCATATGGCAATTAAAAGCCTTCCAAAGAAGTAAAGCCCAGGACCTGATGGAGACCTTGCTGAACTTTGCTACATCTAAGAGGAGGAGCTAATGCCTCTCCTTATTAAACTATTTCAGGAAATTGAAAAGGAGGGAACTCTCCCAAACACTTCTTATGAGGCAACCATAACTGATACCAAAACCCAACAAAGATACGTCACATAAAAAACTACAGACCAATATCCCTGATGAACATCAATACAAAAATCCTTAATAAGGTTCTGGCAAACCGTGTTCAAAGACATATAAAGAAGATAATTCATCGCAATCAATTGGGCTTCATTCCAGGGAGGCAAGGCTGGTTCAACATATGCAAATCAATAAATGTGATTCATCACTTAAACAGAATTAAGGACAAAAACAATATGATCATCTCAATTGATGCAGAAAAGACCTTCAATAAAATTCAAAACCCGTTCATGCTCAAAACTCCAGAGAAGATAGGGATCAAAGGAACTTAACTATGTAAAGACCATATGTGACAAACCCTCAGCTAGTAAAATACTAAATGGAGTAAAGCTGAAAACATTTCCACTAAACTTGGAAAGAAGGCCAGACTGTCCACTCTCACCACTTTTATTCAATATAGTTCTTGAGATCCTAGTCAGAACAATCAGACAAACGAAAGAAATCAAAGGGATTAGAATAGGAAGAGAAGAAGTCAAACTATTGCTTTTTGCTGGCAACATGATCCTTTATCTGGAAGATCCAGAAAACTGCTAGAGCTAATGAACAGATTTAGCGAAGTGGCAGGCTACAAGATCAACATCCATAAATCAATAGCTTACCTATATGCTTACAATAATAGGGCAAAAGAAGAAATCAAGACATCAGTCCCTTTCACAATATTCTAAAACAAAATAAAACACTTGGGAATTAATCTAACAAGAGAAAAAAAGAAATAGAAGAAGACCTGAGAAGATGGAAAGACATTCCGTGCTCTTGGTTAGGCAGAATTAATATAATTAAAATGGCCATTCTGCCAAAAGCACTACATACATTCGATGCAAAACTTATCAAGACACTAATGTCATTCTTTACAAATATAGAAAAAGCAATTCCCAAATTCATTTGGAACAACGGGAAACCTAGAAGAGCCAAATATTACTAAGCAAGAAAGACGGAACAGGTGAATTTGCAATATCAGATCTAAAACTATGCTGTAGAGCTGTAGTAACAAAAACAGCATGGTACTGGTATCAAAATAGGAATGAAGACCAATGGAATAGAAGACTTTGAGACAAACCTACAAATTTTTAAACATGTGATCAAACATTTGACAAAGGGGGTCAAAATATAACATGGAGGAAGGACAACTTATTCAACAAATGATGCTGGACAAACTGGACAGACATTTGCATGAAGTTTAAATTAGATCCTTATCGCTCACCTTGCACTAAAATCAAATCAAAATAGATCAAGGAACTAGGAATTAAACCAGCTACCATACAACTGCTAGAAGAAAGATTAGGACCAACACTCCAGCTTTTGGAAGTAGGGAAAGATTTTCTCAACAAGCCAAAGAATTAAAGTAAAAAAATCAATGAGTGGGATGCCATTAAACTGAAAAGCTTCTGCATGACCAAAGATCATGAGCTTTTTCTTCCACATAACTGAAATTGTGCACACGTTGGCCAACATTCCCCTTCCCACCTCTGCTACACATAATAAGTCTGTGAGGCAACACATTAATCAGCTTAACTTAGTCATTTCACAAATTATGCTATTTCAAATACCATATTGTACACAATAAATATATACAGTTTTGGGCAACAAATACATAACACATTAGAACACATGTAAAACAAGTACCAATTTTTCTATCAGTAGAGTCTCAGATTCAAGTTCTGCATTTCCATACCCTATTCTTCTTTGCATCTAGATGTCTGCCATTTTCTCGGGCTTCTGTCTGATCTCTTGAGAACTTCCTTTTAGAGAACAACACTGCCATTATCCCCAAGAATTTACCCTCCAATGAAATAAATATTTAGATGTTTATCATCCTCGGGTTTTCAAAATCTCCAAGACTTAACTCGACCTGCTCAACTGGCCAGAAAGAGACTCGTAAACAATTCTGTGGGAATGACTTTGGGCTGTGAAACTTTGTTGTATATTTTTGGAATTGTACTTATGCATGTAGATAGACACGAGGATGAGGTCTGGGACAAATGAACAATAGCACCTAACATTTAACTGTGTGTCTTGGTGGAGTTTTATTGCTCTCTTGTTTTGTTAATTTTTTAGGGGGGAATAAAAAGCAAAGTTTTGATCAAAGGCCTTGATTTGGTGGTTCATTTTTGCTATTATTTATTCTTCACAATCTTATATCAGATATCCTTTCACATTTTTTGTTGATTTTTTAGCAAAAGCGGAGGAAGTATATGAATTCCTTAGAATTCTTCCATTGTCCCATATTTGCATCATTAATACTGAGTGAAATACAAAACAAGGCTAAGATTATTCTACTTGATTATGAAAAGATTGGAAGCAGGTTAGATTAGTGGTTCAAAATTTGGCTTGCCATCTGATTGTAATTCTTTCTCTGTAACTTTCTATCCAAGAGTTCTTAGACAAATTAACTTCCCTAAGGTTCAATTTTAGAATCTATAAAATGGGGATAATAAATGTAGTTTTAAAGTTTTCGAAATTAAGTTTTCTTAGTATACTAAGAGAGCTGATGTATATAAAAAGCAATAAGCATCACATAATGGTGATGCTTATTTTGGACTTAGTCAATAATTTTTGGAAATGGAGAAGGTTTCTGAGTAATAGGTGAGGCTAGGTGCAAAGTGGTAAAGTGCAACATGAATCAAGGGATTATTTGGGGTTCAAAAATTCAACTTCACGTGAAAGACATTTGACAACTCACTTAATTCTCATTTATCTTCACTATTTAAAAAAAATATCCTGTGCTATCCCAGCCTTATTTACTATATCTTATTCCTTACAATGTATTTTCTTTTTAGCTCCCTTTATCACAAACTTTCCTGAAACATAATTGATTCAGACTTGACACATTAGGCAAAGGGTTCCTTCTCTTCCCAGCAATCTGTTTTTCTTTGTAATCATGCAGCAGGCCCTGACAGGCCATATCTACTAAAGGGACTACAGTTGTGAAGAACTGGGATAAGGGAATTCTGAAGTATTGGAGACTTTCAATGACTCTGAAGTACATTTATATGAATATTCTTCTTTTCTGGTTCTCTGTAAAGCCAACAGGGTAAAAAACAGAAAATAGCAAACAAATAAAACTCACGTTTCCCTTTTCTTCTGGGTTCCTTTACCAACAGAATTTGTTGTAAATCATTTTAAAATCCTTTTTTTCCTTTTGGTAAATTTCCATTTCATACTTGAGCTTAGTCTGAAAATAAGCAGAACAGAAATAAAGACAATTAATCCTTTTTTCTTTTTAAAGAAAGAAGGACAGTGAGAGAGAGAGAGAGAGGCAAAGAGAATCAATTTTTTATTGAGTTTTTCACATGGCTTTCATTGCTCTGACACTTAGTTGTATAGGTGGGTGCTGGGGTTTGAACTGTGCGCATGCTGGGCAAGTGCCGTAACCACTCAGCCACCGCTCCAGCCCCACTTAATCTTCTTTATAGGCCAGCTCTGTCATTCTGTATCAGCCCTAGAGGACAATGAAGACATTCTGGAATGACTGTGCTCAGAGTTAGGGTCCTTGTCCCAGTCTTAGCGCTGCAGCTAACAGAAAGTCTCAGTTCCCATATTTGTTCAAGTAAGAGATTGAACTATATCCTCAATGGCAAATAGGATTTTTCTTTTCTTTATAGTTCTACCTTTAATGATTAGTAGTGGCTGCCTAGGGTACCTGAGCTGAGATGAATCTTTTTGCATTAGAGGAATGTTTTGTAATGAATTAGCCATAAACACAGGACATGAGAATGAGGGCCCTCGCGCTTGTCACCCTTGGATTAGGCAATCTCTAAGGTCTTTCTAGCATTAGCATCACATCAGGTTATGAGTGATTATTGGACTTGCTGAAGACAGAAAGTATCTGTCCTCCAAGCAGGTCAGCCATCCGCAGTAACTGACTAGATTGCCATTTGCATGTTGTGAATATATTACTGTCTAGTTCTTTCCAAATGAATTTGAGAGGTACATTAAATTATTTGTAAAGGTTTTTAGAAAGAAAGTTCAGACAATGGAAGAGAAAGAGAGTGGGGAAAAAAATCTAGAGGACGTGTAAAAGCCAACTATGAAATTGAAGTTAGATTTAAATCTGACATTATTCTCTAGTATTCTATTCTCTATCCATTTAATGTGAACAGACCATGGAAAAAGAAGAAAAAAAGTCACTTTGACCTGGTAATACTATGTGAAATCCTGAACGTTTTTCAAATTTTCTCATGAAATGGTTGGTAGAATCCTGAGATTTGTAGAGGGGAAATGCAGTTGCTGTCTTACTGAGTCAGACTCAGGATAGCAATCAAAATTATTGTTGTATGTAAAATTCCCCAACAGAGATAATCACTTGCATCATCTTCAAAAGATATGATTTGGTTCTCATGTGAAAGAACTCAAAGGTACCATTGCCATCAATGATGCCCTTAGATGAAAGTTATCTAAAGGTTAGCAAATAGATCAGCCAAATGGGGGAAGGGAAAACTGTTACATGTTCTAAAACTACAGTTCTATGTCTGTAATGACTTAAAGGGGCACTTAACCACTGAGTCACATCCCCAGCCCTTTTTGTTTTTTATTTTGAGGCAGGGTCTCACTAAGTTGTTTAGGGCCGCACTAAGTTGCTGAGGCTGGCTTTGAACTTGTGATCCTCCTGTCACACCCTCCTGAGCCACTGGGATTACAGGCATGAGACACCACTCCGGCTTGGAATGAAATTTTTGCTCTTATGTTCTACAATGAGAAAACATAGAAATAATGATGGTGGGAAGAAATTTATAAAACATGCTTGTAAATAATATATTTCTTGACCCTTTCAGCAAAACAAACTTTAAAAGCTTTACTATAATAATATTTTTCATTTAAATTTTCAAACATTTCTACATTCAGGCTCATTGGGATTATTCCTTTAACCAAAATATTGTGGAAGCTTTTCCCCCTAGAGATTTCTGTCCTCTCACCTTCTCTTTTAAATATTTTTGTGTTGCTAAAAAAAAAAAAAAAATAAGGAGACTTCTGGTTCTGGTAAGAAGAAATAATCTTCCTGCGAGAAATAAATATAAAGTTTTAAACAAAGTAAATAAAGAAATTATTTTCAAGATTCTAAATATCAGGCAATGAACAACAGTGACCCCCTAAGAGATAGTAAACAAATGAAGAGAACCCTGTGACTGACCTGAGAGAGTTTTCAGGTCAGGGTGTACTGAGGAGAAACACAAGCAGAACCCAGGAAATACTTAAGTTGAAGAGATGAAAGTACACTTAGAGAGATCAAAGCACTTAGAGTTTGCAGAGCATTAGAAAGGAAAGATCTGCAAAGAAAGGGTATTCTGGAAATCAGAAGAGGATTTTTTTCAAGAATTGAACAAATAATGTTCAAGCATGCATGGGCAGAAATGATCTCAGACTGGAGAAAGAAATACTCAAATATATTATAGGCAATAGTACTCAGATTACACATAGGATCAGGAATGGTGTTCAATTCTCTGCCAGAAAGAAAATCTTCATAATTCTTGAGCCATTGGGTAGTATTCAGAAGAGTCTTGTGTCTGATGGGGAATATTTAGACCAAGAAAAATTATTGCTTAGATAGTGCCTAGTAAATTTTAAAAGCAATACCCAAAAGGCTCAATTTATTCCCAAATTATTTAACTGTGTCCCATTTAAAACAAAAACTCAATAACAGTTGTTGGAATACAAAGAGAAACACAGCACCCAACAAGGTACAACATGGAATATCTTATATCCAAAAAAAAAAAAATTACCAGGTTTACAAACAGACAGGAAAATAACAGTTATGAAGAAGAGAAAGCTCAATCAAACAAAACTGAACCTCAATACATTAGAATTAGTTGACAAAATATTAGGAAATTATTAAGATATGTTAGAATTAGGTGAAAAGAACCTTAGTAATTATTGTAACTATTTCATATGTTCAAAAGCTAGAGAAAATACTGAACATATTGAATAGAGAAATAAAGACTTTCAAAAATATCCACATCAAACTTCTAGAAACAAAAACCAGAAAATTAATCATGTAGATAAAACCTAGATATAAAAAGACATTGATGGAATTAATGGAGATTAAACATTGCAGATGTTTAGTGAAGTTGGAGGTGTAGCAATAAATACTATTCAAAATGAAACAAAAGAGAAAAAGAGACTAGAGCATAAAAAGAACAGAGGATCGGTGGAGCCACTTCAAATGACTTAATAAATGCATAATTGTTGTTCTTGAAAGAAAGCAGAATCCAGAAGTAGTTGAGAAATAATGGATAAAAAATTTTCAAGTTTATGCAAACTTTAAAATTTCAACCCCTCCCACCCACCAGGCAGGCCCAGGATGCTGGTCTTGGGCCAGCAGATACTCAGGAAACCCAGATAACACCCCCGTGGAGTTGCCCAGTAGCAGCACATACCCACCAGTTCCAGATACATTGGGCCCATCCCTGCCACCAAGGATCTCTGGTCCCATTTTGGCACACAGGCAGGGTCTTCTAGGCCACCCTATGCCTCTGAGACCCCAGGGCACAGTGACACACCCCCGCTGCTGTGTTTCAACAATCCAGTGGACTGCACCAAAACCCCAATAGATTACAGATCTGTGCCCAGGAGCCTAGACCTAAAAGGTACAACAATAAAAAGCTCCAGGTCAAAGAAGCCTTCTGGAAGAAAATGCTCATCAGAGGGATGATGTCTGACCTGGCCCTTTGACATGCAAGAAGATACACCTAAAGACCTGCCTTGCTTCAGCACAGGCAACCTCAATTCAAAGATTCAGACGCAGCCTTTCAAAAATAAGGAATCAAACTTGAAAATGTTCACCTCAAACCCACAATTCCCCTACCAAGGAGCCCATGGACAGGGAGCAGGATGAAAACCTAGAAAAAATTATCAACGATCTGATTATTAAAAGGAACAATGAACTAAAAGAAGATTTAATGAAAGGACTAAGTGAGAAAACTCAAGCGATAAAAAATGTTATAAAAGAAATAGACATACTGAAAAAGGAAGTAAGGAAGCTAAAATCTTCAGTCAATCATATCAAAGGAATGAGGGAAGAATGTAATATTATACTAACTTCTATAGAAAATAGAATTGTATCTCTTGGAAGAAAGAACTTCTGACAATGAGGATAGGTTGAGTAAGCTTGAGCACAAGGATAACAAAAAAAAACATACAGCATGAGCAGAATTTTCAAAATGTTTGGGACAAAATCAGAAGAAATAATATAAGAATAATTGGGATAAAGGAAGAAATTGAAATGCAAGTAAATGGTATAAAAGCATTTTCAACAAAATAGTTAAAGAAAATTTATCTTGTATTAAAATAGAGTCAGATATGATCATCCAGGAAGTTCAAAGGACACACAATAGGCCTAAGAGATGCTCACTGAGACACATCATATTCAAAATGTATAACAAGGAAATTGATGAACGAATATTGAAAGCTACCAGAGAGAAACACCAAATCAAATTCAAAGGCAAACCAAAAAAGATCATTTTCTTACTTTTCAACTCAAACCTAAGAGGCAAGAAGATCCTAGAATCAATATTTCAGTCTCTGAATGACCACAATCTACAACCAAGAATATCATACCCAACAAAACTCAGCCTCAAATTTGAAGGGGAAATGAGAACATTTCATGATAAAATCAAATTTGTAGCATTAATGAATGGAAAAATCAACATTACAAAGAAGTCACAAAAACAACTCCAGATAGAAGAAGAATCAAACAATCCTCAAAACCCATGAACAGAGGAAATTCAATAAAAGTACACTCTATCAAAAAGACAACCAAGACAGCACAGAACTCACTAATGAAATACGAAGACTATGAAACACAACCACATAACTATCCTAACACTGAATATGAATGGTCTCAATGCACCACCCAAAAGACACAGATTAGCAGATTGTATGAAAAAAACAAAATCCAACAAGATGCTACACCCATCTTACAGTCAAAAATATCCACAGATTGAGGGTGAAAGGACGGGAAAACATCTACCATGTGTTTGGCCCAAGAAAGAAAGCTGGTGTTGCAATACTTATATCCAAGAAAGTAGATTTCAACCAAAATTTAATTGGAAGAGATAAAGAAAGCATCTACATCATGGTAAAGTGAACAATACATCAGGAAGATAAAACCACAATAAATATCTGTCCTCCAAATACTCACACTCCCAATTATGTGGAAAAATTACTCCATGACATAAAACCAATTATGGATCCCAACAAGATGATACGGACATACTTTAATACTCCTCTGTCACCAAGAGACAGATCATCAAAGGAAAAAACAATTCCATAAATCAAATGGACTTAACACACATCTATAGAATATTCCACCCCAAGTTGGCTGAGTCTACCTTCTTCTCAGCAGTGCATGGATCATCTACAAAATAGATCATATTCTAGATCACAAAGGAAATCTCAGAAAATATAAAAAAGTAGATATTATCCCATGTATCCTATCAGACCATGATGCCATGATCCTAGCAATTAAAAAATTATAAAAAAACACGTATATACATGGAGATTGAATAATACTCTTATTAAATGAAGAATGGATCCAAAAAAGCATGAGAGCAGAACTCAAGAAACTCTTGGAAGCAAATGAGAATGATGACACAACACATTGAAACCTCTGGGACAGCATGAAAGCATTCTTCAGGGGAAATTTATAACACTGAATGCCTACATTAAAAATGAGGAGAGATCCTGAATAAACAAGCCTAAGCTGCACCTCAAATCCCTACAAAAGGAAAAACAATCTAACTCCTAACCCAGCAAAAGGCAGGAAATAATCAAGATCAGAGCTGAAATCAAGAACAAAAAAATTTAAAAAAAAGAATCAAAAAACAAAGAGCTGGTTCTTGAAAAAACTAAGTCAAATTGACAGACCACTAGCCAATCTCACAAAAAGGAGGAGAGAAATGAAACATATTTAAAAATTCACTAATGAAAAGGAAGTGCTCACCACTGACCACACAGAAATCCAAAGGATTTTCAGAACCTATTTTGAAAAACTATACTCCTCTAAATTAGATAATCTGGAAGACATGGACAAATGTCTTGACACATACATTTCCAAATTAACAAGAATGATATTGAAAGCCTAAATAGCCCAATAACATGCACCAAAATCATCAAAATCATTACCTTTAAAAGCCTTCCAAAGAAGAAAAGCCCAGGACCTGATGGATTCCCCACTGAGTTTTACCACACCTATGAGGAGGAGCAACACCTCTCCTTACTAATCTATTCCAAGAAATTGAAAAGGACAGAACTCTCCCAAACACTTTTTATGAGGCAACCACAATCCTTATACCAAAACCCAACAAAGACACATCAAAAACAGAAAATTATGGACCAATATTCCTGAACATCGATATAAAAATCCTTAATAAAGTTCTAGCAAACTGCATTCAAAAACACATTAAAAAGATAATTCATCACAATCAAGTGGCCTTCATTCCAGGGATGCAAGGCTGATTCAACGTAACCAAACCAATAAATGTGATTATCACTTAAACAGAACAAATGACAGTAGGTATGATCATCTCAATAGATGCAGAAAAGGCCATCAATAAAATTCAGCACCCATTTATGCTCAAAATTCTAGAGAAGATAGGGATCAAAAGAACTTTTCTTAACTATGTAAAGGCCATATATAACAAACCCTCAGATGGTAAAACAGAAAATGGAGAAAAGCAGAAAGCATTTCCAGTAAACTCAGAAACAAGACAAGGCTGCCTGCTCTCACCACTTTTATTCAGTTTGATCTTCTAGACCCTAGCCAGAACAATCAGGCAAGAGAAGGAAACCAAAAGGTTAAGAATAAGTAAAGAGGAAGGCAAACTGTCCTTTTTTGCTGACAATATGATCCCATATCTGGAAGACCCAAAAAACTCCACCAGAAAATTGCTTGAACTTAAAAAGAGATTTAGGAAAGTGGAAGCTGCCAGATCAACATCCATAAACCAATAATTCTCCTATATGCTAACAATAATAGGCCAGAATAAAAAATCAGGAAACTGGTCCCACTCATAATATCCTCAAAAAGAATAAAATATTTGGGAATTAATCTAACAAGGGAAATGAAAGATCTCTACAATTAAAATTATCAAATATTGAAGAAAGAAACTGAGGAAGACCTTAAAAGATGGATAAACTTTCCATGTTCTTGGTTAGGCAGAATTAGTATAATTTAAATGGCCATTCTGCCAAAAGCACTATACAGATTCAATGTAATCCCCATCAAGATTCCAATGCTATTCTTTACAGATACAGAAAAAGCAATGCTCAGATTCATTTGGAACAACCAGGAACCCAGAATAGGCAAAATATTACTAAGCAAGAGTGACTGAACAGGTGATTTTGCAATACCAGATCTAAAGCTATACTATAGAGCCATTGTAAAACAAAACAAAACAAAAAATCCCAGCATAGTACTGGTATCAAAATAGACATAAAAACCAATGGAATAGAATAGAAGACCCTGAGACAAACCAAGAAATCTTTAAACATCTTTAACAAAGGGGGTCAAAATATCACAGAGTGGAGAGAGTCTATTCAACAAATGGGATAGGACAAACTGGTCAGCCATATGTAGGAAGTTGAAATTAGATCCTTATCTCACTTTGCACAAGCATCAAATCAAAATAGATCAAATAACTAGAAATTAAACCAGCTGCCATACAACTGCTAGAAGAAAAATTAGGAGTAACACTCCAGCATATGGGGGTAATCAATGACTTCCTCAACGTGACTCAAAGTGAAAGAATTAAAGTCAACAATTAATGGGTGGGATTCCATTAAACTGAAAAGCTTTTACTTAGCCAAAGAAGAGGTCAAAACTGTCAAGGGCAAACCTACACAATGGGAAATTATCATGGCCTATGATTCCTCCAACTAGGGACTGATATCCAAAATTTACAAAGAACTCGGAGAACTTAATATCAAAAACACAAACAATAGAAGCAATAAATGGGCTGGAGAATTAAACAGGAACTTCTCAAAAGAAGAAATCCAGCAAGCCAATGAATACATGAGAAAGTGTTCTAAATCACTAGTAATCAGAGAAATGTTATAAATCAAACTATATTAAGATTTCACTTCACTCCAGTCAGATTGGCAAAGATGAAGAATAAAAACAGTAACAGATGGTAGCGGGATGTGGGGAGATAGGAATGCTAGCACACTGTTGGTGGAACTGCAGACTGGTACAGATACTTTGCAAAACAGTGTGGTGATTCCTCAAAAAATTAGGGGTGTATCCACTGTACAACCCAGTTATCCCTCTTCTGGGGATTTTCCCAGAAGAGCTAGAATCAGCACATTTCAGTGGCACAGCAAAATCAATGTTCAAAAGCAGTTCAATTTAAAATAGCTAAATAATGGAATCAAATTAGATGCCTATAACTGGATGAATGGATCCAAAGGTATGATTTTATATATATATATACACACACATATGATATATATACACATATGATATATATACACACATATGATATATTATATATATATGTATATATACACACACATACATAGGTTTTATTTGGCTATTAGAAATAACAATATTATGGCCTTTGAAAGTAAATGGATGGCAGTGGAAGAAATGCTGAGCAAAATTAGCCAAATCCAGAGTCTCAAGGGTCAAATGTTTTCCCTCATTTGTGGAGGCTAGAGCAAAACTCAGGCTTGGGTGAAAGGTAGTCAAGCTCGTGTTCTAGACATATCAAAGTCACAACAACACACAATCCTGGGGAACCATAGATATGTAGTGGGAGTGGGGGAGTGGAGAAGTGGGGTGGGAGGGAGAAGGAGGGAGGAGAGTGAGAGATATAGGGAACCAATTGACAATGTAGCATACTATTATCCCTCATAGAAACCAAACAATATTTTGTAATTATTTAATTCTGGAAAATTCATAATTATATGAATATGGAATTTTATATTTGTTATAGGCAGGAAATATACATGAATCAAGAGACTGGGATGTGGGGGTCATTCTTTATTAGGATCAAATGCAAATCATATTTTTACTTTATATGCATTTATGATTATATTACAACTCCACTCCTCATTTAAAAGACAGAGAGGGAGAAAGAAGAAAGTATAAAAATATAAACCTCAATAAATAGTAGTTTCTAATGTAGGATATCCAAAACTCACTATCAATATATGTTCATGGTTTCTGGAAGTGATTGAAAGGAAATATTTTTAAAATTTGTTTAATTTATCTTACTGCATACAGTGCAAATAACCTAGGTAAATGGATCTCCACTTAGTATTGGCTTGCACTAGTCCAAGATATGATGCTTCTTCCCTGAAAATGGAAGGGATAGGAAAGAGGTTGAAACAAGTAATGTTCCGGTTTTTTTGATATTGAACTTTATTTTGCACTAATTCTGGAAAATTCCCAAGATTTCAAACAAAACATATAAATATTATCCAATCATAAATTTCTGAGTTTGGAAGGGGGAAAGGCATCACTCCATGGATGTGCACATTTAAATTTTGTTTTAAATTCTTATTAGCAGACATATAGGTATTTAAGACTTTTTTAGGTTCTTTATATATGCTACTTCATTTGATTCTCACTATAACCCTGTAGGATAAACAATATCAAAATTGTAGGTGAGGGAGCTAACATTCAGAGAGATTAACTAGGATTTATGAGCAATTTGTATTCGATAAAGTAGAGGTAGGGAGGATGCTTTTGCTATTAACTAGTCGAGAGGAAATATTGGTCTATGGGAATACATAGTGAATTTAGAGGAAACAGTCTATAATGTTACTGATTTTATCTAAAATGGCATCTTATAGGAATCAATTAATTTAGTTAAACAATAACTACATGTGCAAACATGTTCTTACAACACTTTTGGACCATATCTAGGACTGTTCCTTTAATAAATTTAACTTATAAAGTGCATGAACTTTAATTCAGAAATAATTCCTGAACTCCCATGTAGTCTCTTAATTTGAAGATCCTTAGATAGTAAGATTGAGAAATTGCCCTTGTGAAATGTTCAGCAATTCGGGCTACCAGAATCTACTTTTAGATATCTAATTAGTAAAATTGAATCTTTGGTTAGTGAGCATTAAGTTGGCCCTAAAGATATTATTGCCATCTCAGTAATTTATTCTTCTCTGACTTTACAAAATGAAAATTGCTAATATGATCTTGTTTTATCTAGATGCTTCTGTTATACTACTCCTTATATACACAGTTGTGATGTAAAGGAATATATTTAAAATGTGTATTTTTGAATAACTACAAGACTGATCTTTAACTGGAGTGAGCAGTTATGTCATTTGTTACAAAAAAAAATTTATTCCACTAAATAAAAGTTGAGCTCTTGTATTTTATCATTTAAGAGTCTTCTAGCATTAAGATGCTAAATATCCTAGTGTAGAATTTCTTTTTCTATTGGTTCTTTTTTAGTTATACATGATATAAGCATATAAAATGATATAATTATAAAAGCATGGAGTTTAACTTTTTCTAATTCAGTCCTCAGTTTTTCCCATTCCCCTCTTTCCTCCGAGCCCCTATTCTTTTTGATAAACGTGACAATAGAATAAACATTAACATAATTATTAAGCTTGGAATGTACACTCGTACCCACTGTTTCCCTTTCCCCATCCTTCTTCCTACCCCGTTTTATTTAGATATACTTGACAATATGATAAACATTTACATTGTTATAAAACTATGTAGTATAAATTATTCTAATTCTATCCGCAGTATTACCCTCTTTCTCTTCCCTCTACTCTACTGATATTTCTATTATTTACTTAATAGCTTTTTTAAAAAAATCTAGTGACTTGTTGATATCCGCTAATGCGGGATTTCTTAACCTCAGCACTTTGGACAAGATAACTCTTTTCTATTGGGGGGGAGTCTATCTGGTGCAATGTATTTAGCAGCTCTTCTGTACTCTGTAGCAGTTCCCCAACCCAAAATTATAAGGAACAAAACTATCTCCAGACATTGCTAAATGTGCCCTACAGGACAAAATTGTATTCAATTACAACCACAGTCCCAGAGCTAAGGATTATGTTGCTCCGTTTTCAGTCACAGCCATAATGATTTTGTTTGTTTTTCCACATGTATAATGATTTTAAGAAGTTTACCATCACTATTAAAAATCAATTTATCCTCATTTAGAAAAGCCATACATGTCCACTGCAGAAAAATATCAGAAAATACAGATAAAATATTAGAAAATATTATTTAATTATACTCATTCCTGTGTTCCAGAGACAACCAGCATTATTATTCATATATTAATCTTCTTGATTAGACTCTTCAAAATGACATTAAACCACACATAGTTCTTAGAAACTGGATTATTTTTCAATTGATAATATAGGAAAAAATTTCTGCCTACAGTATAATTTTAAAAGAATAGCATTTCACTGTATGACTTTACCATTGGTGAGTCATACATTCATTTAATAAGTATAGTGAATCTCTATATGTCAGGAACTGTGCTAGGGCTAAAACAGTGAAGATAGCTGGGAAAGGAACTGTCCTCACCAAGTTGGACATTTCAACAAAGCAAATAAAGTAAAAGAAAATAAGAAAAAGCCTACTACCCAGGAGGAAGTCATCATTGTTTAGAATATGTACTATATTCTCACAGATGGCATACCATCTTAACTGTGTATCATTTTCTTTTTTTTTTTTAGTATTTTAAATCCAGTTTTTATTTTCTTTATTTTTTATTTTTTTATTTTTGAACAACCTTACAAGATTTTAACAAAATAATATAAAATGTGTATATATTCTAGATATTGCAATTATCCCCAGGAGTG
>PVKS010005808.1:47791-82822 GCA_004027875.1 Aplodontia rufa
TTCCCCTTCCCACTATATCTCTAAAAAAAGTATTAGGTTGTAAAGCATTACATCTTATCTGGATTTAACACATGCTACTAGACCAACTTTCTCATTGTCCAGGGTCTAGTCCCCACCTCCACAGATGAGTGGAGACAATCGACCCTTAGATCTCTGGGTTAAGCTGATTTTACTCATCATGATCTCTTCCATAGCCATCTATTTACCCTCGAAGGCTGCAATGTCATTGTTTCTAATTGCTGTGTAATATTCCATGGTATAAATGTACCACAGTTTTTGGATCCATTCTTCCAGTGAGGGACACCGGGATTGTTTCCATAGCCTAGCAATAGTAAATTGTGCTGCTATGAACATCGATATTGCTGTGTCACTGTAATGTGCTGATTCTAAGTCCCCTGGAAAGATACCCAGGAGTGGAAGAGCAGGGTCATATGGTGGACTCATTCCTAATTTTTTGAGGATTCTCCATACTGCTTTCCAGAACTGTGTATCATTTTCAATCTGACACCTTACTAGGCAGTTCCATTCGTCTTTCAGATGTTCAGCTCCTGTGTGGTACGAGCCCAGACCAGTAGATCCCTTTGTAATGTGCCTGCCGTTGTGCCTGTTTTGCTTTAAAATGGGTCCCTTGATCTGTGAGGAAAAGAGATTGCTAGTGGATTAAACACTCTGTAAGCCTTCATCTAATGATGCTGGCTGAGGACCTACAGAGCAGGAAAGACACATTCAAACCAAGAAAAAAGTCAACTCTCATCAAAATGAAACTCATTACTCTCATTCAACCTTGTATTATGTGACCTAGATAATATAACATGGTGAGACAAAGAAAGGCATTCAAATTGAAATGGAAAAATTAACTATTTGCAGGAGACTGGCTTATTTATGGAGAATGTCTCAATCTAAAAAATAACAACTATGAGAACTAAGAAGTGAATTTAGAAAGCCCCTTGAATGTATATATAAGCCCTTTGCTTGTGGCACTTGTAGAAAACAATGGAATCAAACACATTTACAAATTAAATATAAATAAGTATAATGACATTAACAAACTCATCTTGATGAAACAGTTTTTCTTTGCTTCAGCATGAAAGAGACTCACTATAATTATAATATCCTACATTGTTTTGAGATAAGCATGGTTATTATTACCTTGTAACATGATAATTCAAACTCTTTCACTTCTTTTCTATTTCAACTATTTATCCAATCTTCTGACATCAATTTGGATTGTATGGGTGTAAGCACTTCATTTATTTGTTAATTAGTAAGCACAAATAAAAACAATATAACTTCGACTCCACACAATCATAATCACAACTGCAAATGTAAACTTTGACACTAAAATGTGGAGGTACTCATCTATACATTATATCCAAAATGATGTAGAATGTGTTATTAATTATTAAATATTTTCATAATTTTAAAAAATCATATAAACTTTTCACAGAATAAAACCTCTATGGACTGTACAGAAGTTCATGGATTCCTCTTATTTGGCAATCAATCATATGAAATCTTACAGTATCTGTTGCATTATGTACTATACATTAGTTAGGAACTTTGGTAGTCTCAGTAAGAGTTGCTTCTTATATTCTAAATACAGTGGGCACTTATTTGATACATATGGGCAAAATGATGCCCAAACTCTTCTATAGTGGGTAAAATGCCTTTAAGCTATACACAATACTAAGTTTCAGCCTTTGTTTTCTCTCCAACTTGAAAGTAGAAACAGTCATTTATGCCCTATAGTTTAAGGAGATGCACACATTAATAGATCTGAAATATTCAAACACTGAATGGCTTTATATATGGTATGGGAATAGAAGCTTTATCTCATTGAATGGTACTATAGTCCTATGAAGCTTATGTTGTTATCCACATCTTGGTGCTTAGGAAAGCACAAAAGCACTGAAGCAGTGAGCTTCAGCAATTTGTCTAACATAACCCAGTAACTAAGTAGCAGAACCGGGGTTTGAACTCACACAGATTGGCTCTGAACAGGAATCCTGGAAATATCTTGAATATCCTTGGTATGTTTGACTTCTCAGTTCTACAGTTTGCCCTCCAGCTACTTTAGTTACTTGGAATGTCTATTACACAAACACAAATGAAGAAGCCTTATCTCTGGTCCATGAAGATTCATCAGGGCATTCTTTCTCAGTAGTGAGTTAGTGGATTTGTTTTCTTGAGTTTTGTTCATGTCGTTTTTAAAAATATGAGTTGATTGGAGCAGCTGCGGGATGTTACTAATGAAATAGGAGCACTCAAGTGCTTATTTGAGGAGTCTGAGTTTGGTGGTAAAGTTTTCCTTTGATAATTAAAACTTATCATTCGCTCTTAAAATACCCAAGGAGAGAAACTACTTCTCCTTCATTCTCTGCATTAAAACAGCACCAGAAGAGATTCACAAGACATCTGGATTTAATTAGTGCGGAGTATGGATCTGGTGGTGGCAGAATTGCTGTGGAGGAATTAGCTTTCATGGAGAGAACCTCAGCTTTGGAGTTGGGAATTCAGGTTGCTTCCTGGCATGTATCACTAACTTGTCTTTCTCTCTCAAAAGAAAACAGTATCTTCTCTGTTACCTCACTGAGTTTTACATCAGAGATCAGATAATAATTGATATGAAAATATGTGAAAGATACTTTAATTGCTAATACTATACAGCAACATTTACACCATGGTATTTTTAAACAACTTTTCTGATTATATGCTAACTAACCCTCTTTCCCATTTGTGACAATTTGATTGGACTACAGATGGGGAAGCAAGGCATTTTAGGGCTTTTGCTCAGTCATAAGCCATTTATCGTGTAACTAGGGTTTATTACCTTTACTTACAAATGTCCCTTCCTCTTCTCATTTCCTCAGATTTAAGAAATTGAAATAGTCAGGCATTATTTTTCAGCGTTTGCCAGAATTCAAGGAGTTATTATTAATTTCATATTGGACTGAGAATTCTAAAACAGTGAAATAAGAGAAAAATAATCTAGATACAGCTTATAATTAGCCAGCTGTGGGAGCTGAGAATCAGCTTCTATTAGGGGAAAAACTTCAGCTAGATTAAACAATAGTAGTGTGCCGTTCCCCGATTCTGGTCCCAGTTTGGAGCTATGGTGATTCTGTAGGAGTATATCCTTTAAAAGATACTTGTGGCACTTCTCACTTCATCAGCAAACATTTGGAAATTTGGGACATGGAGTGTGTTCCTTCAAAATATCAAATGTTCATTAGGTAGCTTG
Organism: Aplodontia rufa; assembly: GCA_004027875.1. Taxonomy (NCBI): domain Eukaryota; kingdom Metazoa; phylum Chordata; class Mammalia; order Rodentia; family Aplodontiidae; genus Aplodontia; species Aplodontia rufa. Next base: position 51,033 of record PVKS010005808.1, read on the forward strand.
CAGTAGAATGAGCAAAATCATTCTGTATCCCTATTTATATTAGACTCTCAATATCAGTCTTACTCCTTAGGTAAGTCAAAGAACACAAATAGGTTAAAAAACAAACAGAACCAACCAACCAAACAAAAACAGCCCTTGACTATTGAAAATCTAGGAGGATTAGGATTTCTTTTTTTCACCAAACTCATTCTTCCAAGAAACTTAGATTTAGGAGCTGGAAACAAGATTTTCAATTGTTTTCTTTATGAGCATTAAATTTTATTTTTATAGGGGCTAGAGTGGTGGCTCAGTGGTTATGGTGCTTGCCTGGCATATGCAAGGTCGCAAATTCAAACCCCACCACCATGCACTGATCAAAGTGTCTGAGCAATGAAAGCCACATAAAAAACTAAATAAAAGTGATTCTGTCATTCTCTCTCTTTCACTATCCGTCTTTTAAAAAATTATTATTATAAATTCTTGTTTCTTTAAAAATATCTTTAAGTATTATTATATAATACATGATAAATGGTCTTCAAAGAGAAGTTTTTGTCAACCAGCAAAAACGGAAACAAAAAAAATCAGAGGACAACTAATAGGGTTAATCATCATTATTACTAAGCTTACCTTATTGGATCAATGAAGATGCAATTAGATAAATGATATGGCAATATTTCAAAAGGTTTAAGTTGAAAACAAATTAGTAAGAGCTAACCCTCACGGAAATCCTACTATGTTCTTATTATTATTCTAATCACTATATATGTGTCTTCCCTGTGATCCTGAGTGAGTGCTGCTATATCCCTTGCAGAGGAAACTAATTTAAGGCACGGAAATGTTTGGTAACTCAGCTAGGGTCACACAGTTAGTTAGAGGTAGAGCATGGATTTGAATCCAGCAGTCTGGATCCAGAGTCAATACCCTAAACCAGGAGTCAGCAAATTATAATGTGTAAACCAAGTCTGGTCCCACCTTTTTTTTTTTTTTTTTGGTAAATAATTTTTATTGAAACACATAGTAATGAACTTGGTTGATGATTGATAACCATTTCCAAGGTCTTCAAATTCTTTTGTTTGTTTCATTTTTGTTTTTTGAGGGGTAGGGAAGAGATGATAATCATTTCTTAAACTTTCTTACTAGTTTTACCTATTCCAGACAATTGCCATCTAAAGGATTTGTACGTTTCCCTGAGAAAATTTGAGTTCATTACACCTTTTGCATCTACTCGTTAAGGCTGAATTCTCTGATTAGCACAGCTATTGCAGGGGAGAAAAAGATCATATCCTTTCATTATCCATTGTAAGGTTTTTGGCTGATGTCCCTATTCAAAATACAGAGTAACAAGAAAAAGGCACAACATGTTTCTTTAACCAACATTTTATGTGACGCAGGAGCCTTCAGAAATAAGGACCCAAGAGATATAAGTACACTGTATTTTTAGGCTTAGGTTTGATGAAGAATAGACAACTATGTAGAGGTATGATTGGGGTTATGACCTAATGGTAATAAACTGGGACAAACTTAGCAAGGTCTATTTGTTCTGATTCTTCTTGACCTTTCTTCCTCTCTGGGTATAGGGCAGGATTACCTGTCACATGAGGATCTTCCAAATAGAAGGGGTAAAAGAAAGTAAGGGAAATCTTTCTGCTTCTGTGTTTTTCAATTTCAAATACTCAGGATGACAATATACCATATTTGGGGGTAGCATTTCCTGCACAACACCACTGTATTACTATCATAGCTTGAGACTCAAAGTACTGATTTATTCCTTGATCCTAAGTGGGATTCTGAAAATGCTACTAAGGTTGAGATCCTGGTCTGGAAATCAAGAATAATGTGATGTAAACAAATTTATGAATCTAAATACAAGCTAGCCTTTAAAAACAAAACCAAAGGCCATCAATTTATCAAGGTAACATAAACATGTGTTCATTCATTCCTGCTTAGAAAGCTGTAAAGCAAGTGTTCATGTTAGAAAAATAAGTCTATTAATAAATGTATCCATTGTGTAATGTTTAGGGTAAACCTATTTACCTCCTTAAACATTTACCTTTTCTTTGTGATGAAAATATATAAATTATTTTTTGAAGAGAGAGGGTCAATGAGAGAGAGAGAGAGAGAAAATGAATTAATCTTATTAGTTTTTCATATGACTATTTTTGCTTAGACACTTTGTTGTGTACGTGGTGCTGGGGTTTGAACTCAGGTCCTCGTGCATGTCAGGCAAGCACCAAAACTGCTGAGCCACCGCTCTAGCCCCTATAAATTATATATATATATATTTTTATTAGAAGTATATAGAGATACAATTGAGGGGGAAACACTATCAAACCAACAGTAATCAATGTATATATACTTTGTTATCCAGGGGTATATTTTAGTCAACTTTTTCACTTCTGTGACTAAAAACCTGAGAAGAATAATTTTAGAAAGAAAAAGTTTATTTGGGGGCTCACAGTTTTAATGGTCCCAGTCCATAGAAGGCCAGGTCCATTCCTTAGGGCTGGAGGTGAGGCAGAACATCATGGTGGAGGGAAGCAGTTCAAGGCATCACATTGGAAGCAGAGAGAGAGATTCCACTCACCAGATACAAAATATATATCCCAAAGGCACACTCAATGACCCACATCCTCCATCCACACTCTACCAGTCTCCAGTCGCCAGTGAATCCTTATGAGCATATTAACTCACTGCTTGGGTTAAGGCTTTCATAACCCAATCATTTTACCTTTGAGCCTTCCCGCACTGTCTCACTGGGGGACTCCTTTCATCCAAAGCATAACAGAAACACACAAACTTTCTATAAAAAGGCATAAGGCTCCTGGCCAGTATACATGCATTGTTTAAAACATGCCCTTCCAAGTGATCGCATTTAGTGGGGACTCTGAGTTTTTCACTGCCTTTGAATTATTTACAACTCTATAAGCTGTACATAATGGATAGGGGTACAAAAGAATTCTTGTTTATAGACATGCAGATAAATTCTCTCCAATGGAGGTTCAGAGAATTTATCTACTATGGATAGAGCTACTTTTGTGTCCATTTGCAAATTCACTTCCACACACCTGATCTATATACTATATAAGTTCTTGGATATCCTTTTGAACTGGTTGTAACACATCTTACTGTTTTCCTCCTTTATTTGAGCTAAAGAAATCTTTGACATGTTTTCATTTTATATTTATATATGACTCATGGTTTTACATTTGTTAAAAATGATTCTTGATCATAAGCTTAGGTTCTAGAGTCAACCAGGCATGCGTCCTAGCCTTAGTTCGGCTATTTACAAGCTATGTAACATTAGGCAAAATACTTAACCCTCTCTATTAATAACAACTGCCTCATTGGATTGCTGCAGAGATTATGTGACAAGTTACTTCTATTCTCAAATTTAGAAGCACTCAATAAATATTTGAGTTTATTGTTTGTTTTGTTTGTTCTTATAATAATCAACAGAGCTAGTGTATGGAGAGGCCAATTTACAACAGCAATAAAGTGGATCCATTCAATCAACATCCCAGGAAGTACAAAAATCTTATCTTTTTGTATCCCTCTAAAGTTCCTGCCTTTACCTGAACTACCTAAATAGGTCAAAAATGTTTTCAGAAGCTATATAAATAAAAGAGGCTCATGACTTTCAAATTCCATTTAAACATGTTTAATATGCAAAGGTTAATCAGTGAATAATCTTTGCAATCATGTTTGCACAGAAAAACACTGATAATATCAATTTCATCTATTTCCTCTCTGTATTTTCCTGAAGTTCTTCCTCTAATATGTGATTCTTAGCTAGTGCACATTTACTATCAGTCCTTTTGTAGCAGATTAAGAATGCAGGCAATCCTCAAAAGATTAGTAATCCTTACCCTTAATTCTAGCTCAAATCATGAATATAATTAATTCCACCTAAATTTATTTATTTCATTTTACATTTAGAAATATTGAAACAAACCACCCCTTTTGGTAAAATGGAATAAATAATTCAATATTTTAAAAAGTAATTTAACAGTCAATTGGCAAAACTGGACATATTAGCAAGTGGTATTTTATGCCATTTATGTAAACAGCCACTCATTCCAATTTGAAGTTCATTTCACAATCCTTTAGAGATAAAGAAGATTTCTGAGTTTTTTTTTTAGGAGATTACTAATTTTCTTAAATTCTAGAAAAAAAATTATTCCACCTGTCCCACTTCAACATTTCCTACTCATTAAATCCATTCTATACTTATGTGCAAATACATATGTGCAAATAGTATTTCTTTAAATGAGACTCGTGAGAGTCTCAATATGCTCTCTGTAAATGTAACTTCAGGATATGTATACAATATTCCTCTTGGAAATTCACAACAAGTTAGATTACTTTAGATTCTGGAAATACTTATAATAAAGAAAACTGTTTTACTTAGTTTATTGTTTTACCAAAACCCAGGTCTCATCTTACACCACATGCTTTTTTGCCGCCTTCCTATAGCCACATTTGCCCTCTCTTATTCCCTTGTGTGTGCTACCACATAGTATCTATAAATACTATTTTCTCACTAGAAACACCAGATCTCAACTCCGCTGCACATTAGATAGACTTCTATTCCCCAGTCTTAAGTGTAGAGGATATCAATACAGTGTTCAAGTGCCTTAGGTGATTCATATTTAGTCACCATTCTTGGCTTTAAGCTTCATGAAGGTGGAGGCTAGTTTTGTTCATCATTATGACTCATATACTGAAAATTAATAAAGTATTTGTTAAACAAAAGGAAAAAATGAATGAATAATACCAAATAGTGTTCCTTGGCAAATACCACCATAGAAAAACATTTGTCCAGCAATCATATCACTGAACACTTATTTTTTTGGTGTATATGTTTTTTTTCTTTTGGGTATGTGAGGAGGGGTAGTCCAACTTTCTCATTTAATGAACTTTAACAATTGTGTACTTTTGCTGCAACACTTTCTGCTGCAATGGATGGAACTGTTCTATATTATTCTACGTTACTCTATGGCAAAGCATGATTTTAGTCATGCTCAGGTTGAGAGCAGATTTGGGGTGTTTTCTGCAGCTGTCTTTGATCTAGTTTCTTTAAGGGCTTCTGAAGCACTGACTTTCATGTGAGGAACTCCCCAGGTTCATCCTTGATTTACATTCAGACTTCTTTCTGGAGTCTGCTGAAGTCACACCACCAAGTAAACGCTTTCTTTGTTAATTTCTTCTCACAATATTATATAGTTCCTATGAACAGCCACTGCCCTTGTTTATTCACCAATACAAAAAGCGGATCTGAGTGCCACTGGCATAGACTCAGGAGTCAAATTATCTGATTTCGAATCCTTCCTGTAACACTTCTAGTTATCTAACTCTACAAGATATTCAGTCTTTTTACTTCTTGATTCCTTCATCTATAAAATGAGGATATGTATTGACTTTCTGAACTCCCTCTGTTGAGAAGTTTCTCTTTATTTCCATAGCCCATTTATTGATTGGAGTTTTTTGGTGTTAAGTTTTTTGAATTCTTTGTATATTCTGGATATTAGATCCCTGTCAGAGGTGTAGCAGGCCATGATTTTCTCCCATTCTGCAGGTTCTCTCTTGATTGTTTCCTTAGCTGTGCAGAAGCTTTCCAGTTTAATGGCAATCCACTCATTGATTCTTGGTTTTACTTTCTATGCTATGGGAGTCTTGTTAAGGAAGAAGGATCCTATACCAATATGGTGGAGTGCTGATCTTATTTTTTCTTCTAATAATTGTATGGTTGCTGGTTTAATTCCTGGTCCTTTGATCCATTTCAATTTGATTTTTGGGCAGAGTGAGATAAGGAGGATAATATGTCTTTGTGTCATAGAGTTGTGAGGATTATAAATGGGGTAATGAATGCAAAATAGTTGGCACAATGCTTTGCTCTTAGAAAAAATCCAATTGTCTCTTATTGTAATTATTTTTTAATCTTGTTGTTTAGGTTTTATAGATTTATATCCTAACATACCTTCTTGGACTATACAGTCACTGAAAGTAATGACTTGATAGTATATGTTGCACAAAGTTGGTTTACAAACCATAATTGTTGGTTATCATAGATGGTGATTGGGCAAGTGTTTTAGTTGTTTTTTGGCTACTGTGGCCAAAAGACCTGAGAAAAGGAGAAAAGTAGCTGAAGACAAGACAATCAGGAAGCTGAGAAAGGCATGCACTTATCAGGGACAAAATAAATACCCCAAAGGCATGCCCCAGTGACAAATCTGCTCCAACCACACCCTAGCTGCCTAATGTAGTTATCAATAAATTAATCCATACAAGTGGATTGATGCACTGATTGGTCAAGTGTCTTATAACCCTATCATTTCACCTTTAAACTGTCTTGCATTGTCTCTCACTGAGCTTTTGGGGATTACCTCACATCTAAACCATAACAGCAAGGAATGTATTTGGTTTAGTATTCTCTTCTAACTCTCACATTCCTAAATGGATGGAATTTCTGGTATGTGCAGAAGCATTAGAAGATTATAACATTGGCATGGACTCAAAAACAGACTCCCTGCTGGCATCGAAACTCTCCATCCCAAAAGAAATGCAGCCACCAAAGAATACTTCTAACCAGGCCTTGGATTTCAGTTGTACAAAATAGTTATCTTCAAAGACCGGCACTACTTGAGACATCTCAGAGTCTTCAGAAGTCAATGAGGTGTTAAAGAACTTTTAAGATTGCTGGAGAATTCCAGGACAATATAAAAACCTAGTATGCTTTCCTCTTACAACCCACCATTTTTGTTTCCCCACATTTTATAGAATAATTTTTCTTAAAAGAGAGCCTTGTCTATGATGCTTGAGGGTGCTGGGAGGGGGCAGGGAATATGAGGGATATCAAGGCAGCTAGAGCGAGGTAGTAGGGGGGTTATCAACCCAGTGGAGAACCTTCAACTTCCATTAGAAGCCCAACCAACATGGGGGTAAAGTAGGAGAAACATGGGATCAGGGGGAACCCAAAAGGGGGAAATCATGAACTTGCATCAGCCTTGGCTTGCTCTGTCAATATGCATGTGATCATGGTTATGTGGCAATGATTCCCTGACTGTGTTGAACGAATTAAAAAAAAAAGAGAGAGATCCGAGAACAAAGCTAGGGCTTTGTTTAGAAACTATAAATGTCCAGGTTTTATCCAAAACCAACTAAATTATAATCTCTGGAGATGGAGTCAAACATCACTACCTCATAAAAGTCCTCAGGTAAATGTTATATGCAAGCAATTTTGACAATCACTAACATAAAAGAAGATGCTGCTAAGGAACAATCTGAATAGGACGTTGTGCTAGGTACCATAGATGAAACAAAAACAACTAAATCATTTCACTGTGCAAGGAGCTTTCAATTCCTTGTTGGAGAAGACTTCCATGTAGAAAAAGATAAATGGTCAAAAGTCTCCAAGGTAGGGTCCACGAATGAGTCAGAAAGTAAAAGCTATAGAAACCTAAAGGTGAGAAATCTATGAAGGTTAGAAAGCCCAAGTGTTTTGCAATAGAGGGCAGGGAGGTAACTGAAGGTTTAGAAGGCTAAACCCATAATAAAAACTGCCCTGGACTTTTTAACATCAACTTTGGGGCATGTTTTCAGGAGTATATTGGCTGCTAAGAATCTTATATGCTTGTGGCCTAAATTTTTAAGGCATAACAAAAGCTTTGTGAACATAACTTTTTATTTCTATAGAGTTTCAATTATCAGAATAAGTCTTGAAGGTAATGCTATTCTGTTTTCAGTTTAAGAAACTGACAGATAATGTAAGTGACAACTTTAAAGAAGTGTGCTACGTCTGCAGATACACATGGAAGTTGAGGAAACAGGCTAGCTACCTGAGAGAAATAGACATTCAGACCATTTGTCAACAAGTCTCAGAGAATCAGTGCTCCTTTTGTCTTTTCAGTCTCTTCTTAGGTCATGCAGAAAGTACAAACTTCTTTATAAAAAAAACTGGCTAGCTTCCTTTGGCTTGATCCCCAGTCTAGCAGCCTGCAGTCTCCTTTGCACATGACATTGAACTTTGTCCTTGACTATGTGTTTCTCTCAGTAAGAACCTGGAACCTCAAATCTGTCTGCTTTGATAGTTTCTTCCCTATTGGTCCTCAGAGTCTTACATGGCAAAAAAAATTTTTTTTAATGTTTTTTAAAGACATTTGAAATGAACATACATTTTGACTCCTTTTAAGAGTATATTTCTTTTTTTATACATGGAATTTGAGGTATCTAGACTTTGATTTCTAAGAATCACACCTTTATAACACATCAGTCAAAAGAAACTCATTAACTTTACCTAACAGAAAAGTTAGAGGCATTACATGTTTATTTAAAGCCAGTTTATTTTAACAGAGGATACTGAACACCGTATGCTGGTTCACTTGAGAGCATTTTTCAAGGAGGTGGAATTTGAATGAACATTGACTCCAATTACTGGCATTGTGTGTGTGTGTGTGTGTGTGTGTGTGTGTGTGTGTGTATGCTTCAGTGCTGATGTTTCAAAATAAGAAGCAATAACTAAACCCTTCAGAAAAGGCTTTATAAACTTTCCCAGTGAGTCTATAACTCATTTTTCTTTTTTCCCATGGTCACCAAATTGATTTTTCCTTGTTGCTGTACATAATGTTCTATTATAGTAAATTGCCAAAATCAGGTGACCATCAACTATCAGAGAAACTCTCTGGAACTTGAGGGGAAAATACACATTTTAAAGCCTTCCCCATTGATAACATCACAGCCTTTCGCTTTATATCTGGAGAGCTTGTCATTATTTTTAGATTGCTCTATCAGGTTATTTAGATTTTGCCATTTGGAAAAGTATGTCATCACATTATTATGAATAATGTGTTAACTGTCTTAATTTCCTTCTTTGGTGTATTTTTAAAATATAAATGGTATAATATGTTTTTGTCAGGTTTTTTTTCCTTCAAATTAACTGTTAAATCCAGCCATTAAAAGTATATTACCCTCTAACAAATGAAAAGAGTGAAACAAAAATGGAAGTCCTGGGCCCAAGATTCAGGATCAGTGTGCATTGAGAACACCAGTTCAAACTGAAATAGAAAGCCTGAATAAAGTCTAGGAGGAGCTCCAGGAAAAAAATGGAAATGAGAAATTACTTGACAAGTTATATTTGTAGGAGATCCTATTGAAATGCTGGCTGCTAAAGGATATTGCAAGACCTAAGAGTAAACTAAGGGAAAAAAAACATATTATTTTAAAAGATGTAAAGTATAATTCTAGGAAAAAAAGAGAAAGAAAATATAATTATAGTATGTGATTTGGTCCTGCAGTGATTCATATTCATACACAACTAGATAAAGTTGAACCTAAAGTGGTATAGAAGCCTGGAGATACATACTAGAAGAAACAGATATTTGAAAGTAGTTGCTATTAGAGAGTGGGGTTAATATTGATGAGGATGAGGGAACAACTATACTCACATTAGTATAAGCTACTTAGCACTGTGACTTTAAAATTCTGTACCTATATGGTATTAATGAAAATAATAATTAAACACTTAAAAATATAAATTCACATTTCTACTTCTTTTAGCATTAGTAAAAGCTTGGTGTGTTTTCCTCAATGTTTTGTGGAATAGTACAAAAGAGGAATGTTTTTCTCAACATGTGGATTAGGAAGGTTAGAGTGGGTTTGGCAGGATCTATCTAGACAGGTCTTGATTAAATTTAGTTTACCTCTTTTGACTTTATTGAGCCCTGAAAAATAAGCAAAGAAATTTTCATGAACCTCAAAGGTTTGAGTTCTGTGTATTCATTGGAGGTGCTCAGCTTACTCTTACCGTTATTGGCTATTATCCCAAACATAATACTCTCTGAAAAACATTTTTCTGGGCTTCCTGGTATGCACTGGGCTTGTGTTTAGATCCTACATTAGTCAGAGCATCTTCCTAGATCTAAGGCTTTTGGATCAACATGGAAACAAGAGGCTGAGGAATAAGAATCCATGTCCAAAAACAGACAAGGATTTACCCTGAACCTCATCTGTGTGCAGAAATGCTCTGTACCTTCTAATTCATTCTTAAAGTAATTTTTCTTAATTTGTAAATCAAGGTCCATTGCAGAGTGACAAGTATGGATTTGGAATTATATTTTTTGTACTTGAATAAATTTCAAATTCTTAATCAGCTGGCTGTAAGATGCATGCATCCATGTTCCATCTTGCATCAGTCGTTCAAACACAACAAAAATATTTCTGAGACTGGCAACTGATCATTGGAGTTAAGGTATGTGATTTTTCACTGTTTTAAATATGTGGAATTGTTTGTACTCAGGTTAAGAATTAATACATTGTAGTTTAGCCTCAGATTAAGAAAGAATATAGTATGCATTTGGGGAAATAACATAAGCCAAGTATCTGCTATGTAGTGAGCATATCACATACAGTATTTCATTAATTCCCACAAAATCCTGCATTATTATTCTTGTTTTAAATATAGGAAACAGAGAGTTTCTCTGAATTTTCTAAGGACTCCTCACTACTGAACAGTGGAACTGGAACTTAAAATTTTTGCTCACAATAAGAAAGAGTCTGACCAATTTTTATTAATTTAAATCCATTTGCAGTAACATTGTAAGTGAAACTGATTAAAAGTGGAAACCATGGGCCTCAACCCAAGACCTATTAAATCAGAATTTCTAAGAGAAGACCCAGTAAATACCCTGTGATTCTTAAGTATTCTAAAGCTTGAAAACCACTGCTATAACATAATTACAAAATTATGCTCCAGTTATTTTGCAGAATACATGGTGTTATCCTGTGATTAACCCCCCTTGAAGCTCAGCTTATTTAATCACCTACTGCTTCCCACTCCCATGGATTCAGTTAAAATTTCTGAAAACTTTGCATGAAGATTATGTCAGATTAAATTTTAGGCTTGAGTTGGATAACAAAGAACTACCATTTTCTCCTTAGACTACGTTTATGGAATAATCAAAACATAGCAGAGTAGGAAGGATAATTGAGAAATATTCTGTATGTACACACTCATGACAAACCCCACAATTCTTCTCTATTTACTGTCTTTAATGAAGAATACTATTTTAACTAATACATAATAATTTTTCTATCACCTATTCAGTTGAATTGATGGTTGTGTGTTAGTGGTTCTTCCTCTTGTCCTTCACCCTACCCTGACCCCTGTCTGTGTTTTGGCAGTCCTTATGCATAGGGTATGCCTTGAGTACCTTTGAGAAGACTGAATGAATGTTCCCAGAATCCCTGGGAAGGCTACTGCCAGCAATATAATTAAAAAAAAGAGAGAGATAGACAAAAATCCAAGTGCAATATAAAATTAAGAAAACACAAGAAAGAAAGAGATGAGAAAGGAAGAGTGTGCATTGGTTCAATTTTTTTCCATAACCTAAATAAATGGGCCATGCCCTAAATTTAACAGCAGAAATGATATGTCAAAAAGGGATGAGGGCAGTTTGTGTTCTTCCTACTGTGCCTCTTTCCAAAAACAGAAACTTGTTAATGTAGGAAGGTAGGGGGTATGGATTTTGGCACTAGAGTGCTTTTTCTCAGTGCATTTTAAAATAGGAAGGTAAAAGGTCAGGAGTTCAATCTAGTATATTCATTTCGAATTTAACAAATATTTCTCAAATGGTCTGGATATTGAAGCCCTCTGAATTTTGAAATGCTAAACTCCTATACAGAGTCATGGAACATGAGTTCTAGTTTCATTTCGTTGTTTGATTTTAAGATGGTCACTCATTTTCCTCTGAAATTTGATCTCTTTCTCTATCAAATAAAATGGCAAACCAGGTATTTCTGAGGTCCTTTCAAACTCTATGAGTCTGTGACTGCATTTACAATTATGCCACAAAGAAAAGTGTGAATTCTTCTTTGGTGGCTTAGGAAATTTTTACTGAGGTTTTCATAAATTTATGTAAATTGATGAGAGATTACAATTGGATGAATTTTTATAGTCAACACAGTTGTCATTTTTGGGATAATATATGCAGGTATAAGTGTGGTCAGGTCCCTAGCTAGATGGCATCTGCCTTTTTTCTAATAGAGTTATCAAATTAGTTGTTCGGCTGATCAAATAAAACACTGATGCTCAAGGTGCAAAGTAAAGAATGGAAGTGGGGGCTGAGCGGTGGCTCAGTGGTTTCGGCGCTTGCCTGGCAAGCACGAGGACCCGGGTTCAAACCCCAGCACCACGTATACAACTGAGTGTTGGAGCAACGAAGGCCATGTGAAAACCAAATAAAGTTGTTTCTCTCTCTCACTGTCCCTCTCTCTTTAAAATAAATAAATATTTAAAAAAAAAAAGAATGGAAAGTGGTAAATTATTTGCTCTCCTAATAACTCTGAGATAATATCTTTTATGCCTACTATTATATTTCAATAAACTCCTCATATTTAAAATATATAATTTTATAAGTTTTATATGTCTGCATGATAAATATGACCTATGAATCCATCACCCAATAAAGATAATGAACATACACAGCACTTCCAAAAGGTTCCTTGTGCCTCTTCATCACTCCTTCATTCCTCCCCTGTCCACAATACCCCTCCTGCCCACCACCTGGTTGTTTTCAGGACACCATTGATCTGCTTTTTATCACTATGAATTAGTTAAGATTTCCTAGAATTTTACATAAATACAATTTTATAGAATGTACACCTTTTTTCTGATTTCTTTCAAATTGAACAAATATGTTCAGATTCATTCATGTTATCACATGTATCATGTTCATTCCCTTTATTGCTAAATAGTTTTCCACTACATGCATATAACTAATTTCTCCATTCACTTATTGATGGATTTTGGGTTGATTTTGGTTTGGAGTTTTAAAAAAATGCAGTTGACAGGAATCTTTGCATACTAGTCTTTCTATGGTCATAAGCTTACATTTCTTTTAGTAAACAACAAGGAATAGAATTACTAAGTTATACTAGGTATATATTTAACTTTATAAAAATTATCAAACTGTTTTCCAAAGAGGTTATCTCATTTGGAAAATACCAAAAAAGTGTCTCCCTTTTAGCATTGTAAAATAAATTATTTATTCCTAATGACATCCTTTGCTCTGAAATCTATGAAATCTGATGTTAACATAGCCATTCCAGCTTGGCTTTGTTAATTTTAGCATGGAAAATCTTTTCCCATATTTTTATTCTTTAGCTTATTGTGCTTTTATATTTGAAGTGAATATTTCATAGTCCTCATATGTGGGTCTTAATTTTTCACTCAAAATAATAAACTCTGTCTTTTAATTGAGTGTGTTTAGATCATTTATATATCATGTGATTATTTAGGATGGCAAGATTTAAATCAATCTTTTCTTTTTGTTCTATATGCTCTTTGTTTCCTTTTTCTGCCTTCTTTTGGATAAATGCTTTCTTTTTTATTATCCCATTTTACCTGTTTTGTTAGTTCATTAGCTGTAATTTGTTAGTTTAGGGAATGCTTCACAGTTTAGATACCTTTAAATGGTATACAATATGCAGACTGCATCTCAGTAGTAATGGCTTAGAAGGAAACTAGATAAGCTAATATCTATTTAGTATTTCCAGGACTAATTGCAAGTTAGAAGTTAAAGTTTTTCTTTGGAGCAAACAAAATTCTTTGTTTTTCTTAAGAGCTTAAAATATTTGACTGACTTTCAAGTTCTTACCAACAATGCTGAATTTTCTTCTGTTTCACTTTCAAACTCAGAGTATTGTTTTTGCCTAAATTTTTTCTCCCCACAAATAATGATTTATTCCCAAGAGCTAATGTGATTTTATGTTAATCCAAAAGAAGGTAAGAATCACCCAAGAGATATAGACTATGGCCTAAATCTAAAGTCTGTGTATGTTTGTCCAAATTCTGCAGTCCAGAAGTAAGTGCTGTTTCTCTTTGCTTTTTTCCCTCAATAGAAGAACCTGTTTTTTAAAACAGTTGCAATAAAAACAGATTTCATTGTTTGGATAAGCTATATGCTACTAAAAAATAATATCACATTTAAACAGAACTCTTAAAATATCTAACTAACCAGAGTGTATGTACATTCTAAGAAGACATCACTTTCTCCAGGATGGGGATGTATGTCAGTGGTATAGCACATGCTTAGCATGTGCGAGGTCTAGGGTTCAATCCCAGCACACATACACACACAAAAATTACTGCTTCCTTACTTTCCAGTTTTGAGAGTCATTGAATGTCATTTCCTCATCTCCTGTCTTTGCTTACCCTGGCAACTAGACAAGAAAATCTTTCATTGCTATTCAATCTCTTTATTATATCTGCAACATGTTGGAATAGTTATAGTTCTGTGCTCAGCTTTGCAATTACATGAAATGATGAAAATATCTTTTACTTGAGTCCAATTTTCTCAGCATAAAAATAACTCCTTGAGTTCCCTGATGTAATAAATTATAGAAAACTAGGTAGGATTCTGTCTAAAATTGGAATCTGATTTGAGCCAGATTCATCTACATAGTTCAGAACTTTCTTTTACATCTCATTGGTTCTGAAAATTTGGAGATTTCTGGTTGATGACCATTGGGGCATAGTTATCATCTTACACACTAATTTATGTCCAATAATCACTCTGGGTTCCAAATAGTTTATTTATACATTTGAGGACTAGGGATCAAATCCTAAAGCTCTTTTCAGTTCTGCTGTTTGCAATTCAACTTACCTCAATTTCTATATCCAGATTTATAACACAAAAGATTACAATGGAATTTGAGTTCTGGACTTTTAAAAATCTCACATTTTCTAAAATCATGTCATGAGAGAAGACTGTAATTCATTCACTTAGCTTATTAGAGGCATTTCATGATGTTAGAATTAAAATCATCTAAACTTGTTCTATAAAATACTTTAAATTGATCTAACAATGACAATATTATATAGTTTACATCTTTATGACACTAGAATTTACAATTTAAATTCATTATGGCAAACTGAAATCTGTACAAAGCCAATCAGGTGGCCTAAACAAATGAAGCTGTGGTAAATGAGACAAGCATACCTCAGAGTTCACACACTGAAATATCTCATGCCATTCAGCAATACACAAGCTAACTCTTTCCTCCTCCCCCCACATCCAAATCTATAGTTATGAAATCTCAATGAGTACAAAATCTCTCAATGGCTGGAAGACCATCTATGAAAGTCCCTGGGAAGAAAGGACTGACCCCAAAGAGTCATGTTGCCTTTATTCTCTACAACCTCTCTCTCTGTACCAGAGACAACAAGGCTCCTGGGCCAGCCCTCATTAGGCAAGTGCAAAAGAACTGGAACATTTCCTTGCTGAAGTACAAAGGCCCTGTGCCTCTTTTGTTGGCTCAGAAGCTTCAATTGGCTTCAGAGTTTCAAAGATTCAAGCAGTGGAGTTCCAACCAGGCTAGGATTGAGCAGTGCCCAGGGTACTGAGTAGGAAAGAGTGTCTCTGCACACTCAGTAACCCCAACCTGGTGAGATCCCCTACAAAGGTCAGAACACAGTTTTACAATTTAAGCCTTCACAAAAACAGCAGAAAATAGGATGATGAAATGCCACTTTAACTTTCACTTCCAAATAATCATTTATTACTTGGAAACTTTTGAAGAAACAAACAACTGTTCTTAAAGACTTAACCAAAACCCATTCTCAAGCATCATACATTCAGAGCAGGCAGCTTACTTTGAAAGTGAAAAAAGAGCCAGGCCATTCTAGTTGGTAGTTACTCAGTGACGGACAGATATATAAAAGCCAAGTTAAGTGAAAGGGAAAGAGAAATGAACCATTAAAGGGGCATGGCAACTCAGAAGAAAAGTCAGAGAAAGGACCAGGAAGAACAAGCTCTGTTGTTTATTATCCTCAGCTCTTAGCCAAATCAGGAGGAAGATGGAAGATGATCAGCATACAGAGAACCTACTTATTGTCAGTTTTGTTTCTGTTTTTTTACTCTTTTATATTTAAGAGACCAGATAAACTTTCTTTCTCCCTTTGATACTGAATGGAGAGCGATTATTTATAAAGGACAATATAAAGAGCTACATTAGTGCCAGATATAATTCACTAACATCCCCATTACCTAATCCCCTTTCACATAAATTATGATACTAAATCATTTTGTTCATTTTATTAATCAATGACAAAAATCCGCCATTTATTTTACCTAACTTACTGTTGCCAAACCACAGTAAAAACACTGATAACATTAAGATTAATGAAATGTTAACCTTGTACTCAAGTAGACCATAGTCTGTTAGTGGACCAGACCAAACATTATACCAATAAAAACAATAAGGGGAAATGGAAAGAGTTCCGCCTTCACCAAGACTGAACCAGATTTTAATCCTTGCCCTGCCACCTTTTATTAGCTTTATGTCACTGTGACAAAATACCTATTAATTAAGTTTTGCTTATAGTATTCTATGCTTTCTCCAACCCACTTCTTCAATTTTTCCCAATTTCAAAGGCTTCTGAACACATTGTCAGGTATACTTATAGTAACAACCTCACTTTCTATTTTAGCTTTACATCACTGTGACAAAGTACCTAATAAACAGTTTAAAGGGAGAAAAGACTTACTTTGGCTCATGGGTTCAGAAATCTCATGCATGTTTGGCTGTCATCATTGCCTTTGGGTCTGCGGAAAGATAGAACATCATAGCAGGGAGCACGTGGTAGAGGAAGCTTCTTACCTCATGGTGGCCAGGAAGCAAAGAGAGAGAGTGCCACAGTATATCCTTAAGGGTACACCTCAATGACCTGCTTCCTCCACATAAACTCTACATCCACCACCTCCCAACAGTGCCAGCAGCTTGGAAACAAGCCTTCAACACATGAATGTAGGGAGGACATTTAAGATCCAAATCATAACACACCTGTTTGCTAGACTAGCTAGCCAAGCCTCAGTTTTCTCATCTGAAAAATAGAGATAATTTTATATACCAATGTAGGGCACTTGAATGAAACAGAAAACCAACTGTCAAATTAAGTAGGTGTTTACTAAATGGGCACAAGCTGTGATGGATATCTTGTGTTTGTCCTTCTAGATCTACATTTGGCTTCTCTCAATCCTACTCTACGACCTAGAAAGCTGACCTTTACAGGTTCTATATATTAATAACATCTTCTCCATTTGTTCTTTGGCTTCTGGTGGGATTTAGCCAATTGGAATCATTGCCAGGAGATTGGAGGGCATGAAGAATGTGAAGTACGGAGTATGCATTTCTTAGGTTCCCTCATTTTGGAGTTGCTATGCATCTTTCTACCATAGGCCATAACCTTCATAAAGTGGCCCTTTCCATCAGGTACTCTGAATAGTGTTAACCTTCACGAGGCATAGGATAGTGACTCTTTCTGATGTTACTAACCCCAGAGTACTGAACCATCCTTTGCTCTTTGCCCTAAACACTATTCCTTCATTTTATTAAATTGTTTTCAAACTGCCCAGGTGGAATATGCCACCTCTTTCTTGTTGAAACCCTGATAGATATAAATTTCATTATCAGTATAGATGGCAAGGTGCTATGATAACAGAAGATGAACACATAAAACAACAAGAGTTGTCAGGGAGGCTTCTAGGAGGAGGTTGTATCTAGATGACAGCCTAAAAGTGGATAGGCATTAGCAATGTGAATAAAGCAGCAAGAAAATATTCTAGGCAGAGGAATACCACATACAAAGGACTCACAAATGATAGAACAAACATTGTGGGGTAATTTCAAGTGTTTTAGCTTAGCTGAAGCATAGAATAAGAGATTGAGGGAAAGACAAATGAAGCTGAAGAGGTAATTGGAACCAAAGTCAAAACTCCTTTAAAGACTATTAAACCATGATATTATATGACTACAATGCATTTTAGAAAGGACGTAGAGAAGAGAGCAAGATTAGAAGGGAGCAAGATTAGAAACAAAAATAACAAGTAAGCAATCCGGGTGCAAATAATGAAGTAGCCAAAAATGCAGTGTCATAAGCAATGGAGAAAATAGTGTTAAATTATCAGCCATTAAGAAGATAAGGTGTGTAAAATTTAGCTAGCAAATGTAAGGTAAATACACAAGTCTAATATAGTCTCCAACATTAAGTTTTATTCCTTTGCATAGACTTGACCTCCTCTTAAGTAAAATGGTTGGTTTGTCTTCAAAGGAACTTTGATAGATAGTTTTGACTTGGGCAAGTGAACCATACATGGTACAAATGCTCTACAAAAAGAGGCCAACAAAATTGTAAGCCAGTGGGATGCCAGAGTTGTCTCACATAAGCTCATGAGAGGTAACCATGCACATCTCTTCCCAACTCCAGGATCAGTGATATCAAGTTGACAGTTGAAATTAATCATAGTGAAAGAATTTATGCCACAGAAATCATCAAACACTACCAATCAGGGCTTTTCTCTCTCTTTCTCCCAAAGATCAAGAGGTTAAATATTTACTTGCCATGACTGATTAAGCTTTTTTTAAAAAAAAAAAAAAGAAGAAGAAGAAGAGATAGTGATGAGAGAATGGAGGTGTAAGTAAAAAACAAAAAAATCAAGAATTGATAGGTAAGGGATGGAGTGGTTATGGTGCTTGCCTGGCATGCACAAGGACGGAGGTTCGAACCCCAGCACCATGTACACAACAAAGTGTTGGAGCAATGAAAGCCACATGAAAAACTAAAAATAAAAATTGGTTCTCTCTTTCTCACTGTCCCTTTCTCCTAAAAAAAAAAAAAAACAATTGAAGAATTGATAGGTAAACTGGAACTGGAGGGCAAATTCCACAGCCCAAATGAAAGGCAAGTTAGAAGATTGAGTGAGATATCTATAAGGAGCCAGCTAAAGATGAACACATGCTTTGGCATTAAGAAGATAATTAGAAATACCTCAGACAGCACATAATTGAGGCTGCTAATCATTAGTGAGAAATTAGGATAGTCTTAAACCAGGAGCATCACAAGGAGATAGGAGATAATTCGAGCATTAAGATGTGATAAAGCCAGAGCCACTAACCCCATAACATGGTGGCTTGCCTTTTTGCAGTTTTTATGAAACAGGCCTCTGTTTTCTTGCTAAAGAACTATACTGAAATATGTCACCATACCCACCATCAAGGATCTTCCAAAGGATAAAGCAGGTTGGAGTTGAGACACATCCATGGACAGCTGTGAGATGATGGTGTGCACACAAGTAAATGCTGGCCTGGTCTAGTCTTTGAGCTCATACACCTATAGTTCGAAAAGTCTTAGGACCAGTCACATACAGGAGGGTGAAGTCCAAGATGGGATGTAGGACAGCTCTTCATATACATTAATTATGGTGGTAATTAAGCTATCTCATTTGCAGGGCTCAGTACAAAATGAAATGAAAAGACCCTGACTTAGTCCGTTTTTTATTGCTATAACCAAATTCCTGAGACTGCAAATTATAAAATGATAGAAGTTTATTTTACTCACAGCTTTGGAGAATGTAAAACCCAAGAGCATGTTACAAGCAACAGTTAAGAGCCTTCATGCTGGGTCATTAAATTGTGGAAAAACAAGTCAAGTATGAGCCAGAGCAAACCTTTAAAACAAAGCCAATCCTATGATAAATAACTCATTCCTACCATGAGCCCTCATGATGTAATAACCTCCTTAAAGTCCTACCTATCAGCTTGGCACTGTGACACACACCTGTAATCCCAGTGACTCGGGAGGCTAAGAAAGGAGGATTGCAAGTTCAAGACTAGCCTCAGCAACTTAGTGAGACCCTGTCTCAACATAAAAACATAGAAAAAGGCAGGGGATATGGCTCAGTGGTACAGTGCCTCTGGATACGATCCCCAAAAAATACAAAAAAAAAAAAAATAAGAAGTCATATCTTCCATTAACATCACGGTGGCAATTAGATTTCAACGTGAATTTTTAAAGATGCAGTCAATCCATAATAGCATACTCTTATACAGAAAGTATTAAGACTTTCAAGATAGCAACAGCAGAACATTAAACTGAGCATATGCCCATGAAGCTGACCCTCATAATGGATCACTTTGGTAATGGTTGCAGTTAGGTCTAACATATTACCTTCTATTTTGATCCTTTTTTTGGGGGGGGATTAATCACCTATAAGTGAACTTGGGAAGACAAGAAGCTATTGGCTGCTCAGCTGGTGACCATAGATCTGGTAAGTGCATACTCTAGAACAAGGAAACTTACCCAAAGACGCATAATTCTATTGATGCCTGCCTGATGAAACATCATGGCAAATGGCAAAACTGTGAGAATAAACAGGACTCTTTCCAAGCATGGTTAGTTGAATGCGCTAACTACCATAACAAACCAGGCAAAATTTTAATAGATACAGAAACATTAGAAACATCTTTCCTGCTTGCGTTACAGTCCAGCAAAGGTCAATGTAGTTTTGTTCCACACAGTCATTCAGAAACCAAAGCCTACAGCCTTGTTAATCCACTTTATCTAGATCCTTACAATCAAATCTACTTAGCAGGTGGATGTGGGAAGAGAGCAGTAATACTGTGCGGGAGGTCTTCCTGGCCAAGACTGGATGTGGTTCCTAACACTTCTATTCACTTTTTTTTGTCTGAACCCTGTTATATGACCATATTTGTCAAGGTAAACTAAAGAGTTTAGTTTACCTCTGTGCCTGTGAAAAGAAGAAAACAGATACTGATGACCATTAATAGTCTCAACTATGTAAAGACAATTATTCATAACTCAGGTCCACATGATCAAGAGTTCAGCTCAGAATTCTGTTATACAGAAGTCTTCCTTCTCTTTTTATTTCCATCTATCTTTCCTCTTTTTAACAAATGTTTTTCAGGACCCTATAAGATGCAGGCCTATGCTAAGTACACAGAATTAGGAGAAAAATCATTGGGGAATGATTTAATTTGGAGTTGATTCTGGGCAACTTGATTGTGTAATATCTTTCTTTTTCACTTACATCACCTTTATTTGAAGCAGTAAGAAAGTACCTAGATGCATGAATCACAAACATAAAAGCTTATTGAAAAAATGTCTGGCATAAAAATGTATTTGCAGTGACATTTCTTTTCCATGTCTAGCAGAAGTAAAGTCTCAGAAAAAGGTTGAAATCTTATTGGTTTAATGAGGCATGCATGGATAAATAAATGTTTCCCATCTATTTGCTATTTCTGCTCATAACCTGGGTATAGTAAGGGAATATATTCTTTTTTATTAGGAAATTTAGTTATTGTACAATCAAAAATGTATCCAAAGAAATATATGTATATATTCTCAAATTAGATTTACCCCCTAGATCCCACCCTATTCTGCCTTACCCCTCCCCACCTGCCCCCTCCCCCCTCCTTCCGATACATTTCTATAAATGCCCTATGTTATCTATCACTACACCTTTGCTGGGTCTAATACATGAGGGTTAACCACATTTCACACAGGCCTGGGTCGAGCTCCAGCCTCCACAGATGAGTAAAGACATTTGACTCTTGACTCTCTGGGTTTGGCTAACTTCACTCAACATGAGTTCTTCCATCACCATCCATTTACCTTCAAAGGCTGCAACATCATTGTTTCTAATTGCTGAGTAGAACCCCATGGTGTATATACACCACAGTTTTTGGATCCATTCAACCAGTATCTGGGTTGATTCCATAATTTAGCTATTGCAAATTGAGCTGCTATGAACATGGATATTGCTGTGTTGCTATAATATGCTCATTCCAACTCCCCTGGAAAAATACCCAGGAGAGAAATAGCTGGATCATATGGTGGGTTCATCCCTACTTTTTTGAGGATTCTCCACACTGCTTTCAGAGGGGTTGTATTAGTCTGAAGTTCCACCAACAGTGTGTTAGTGTACCTATCTCTCCACAATCGCATCAGCATCTATTATTGTTTATATTCTTCAATTTTGCTAATCTGATTGACATGAGGTGAAATCTTAATGTAGTTTTCATTTGCATTTCTCTGATTACTAGTGATTTAGAGTACTTTCTCATGTATTCATTGGCTTGATCAATGTCCTCTGTTGAGAAGTTTCTGTTTAGCTCTTTGGCCCATTTATTGATTGGGTTGTTAGTGTTTTTGAGGTTGAGATTTTTGAGGATTTTGTAAATTCTGGAGATGAGTCCTCTGTCAGAAGAATTACAGGCCATGATTCTCTCCCATTCTTTAGGAAATTTTGTTTTGTTTTGTTTTTGATAGTCAAAGGGAAAATTCTTTGCTATCCTCGGTTTCCTTCCTAAATCACTGATCAACAGACTATAAATCTGATGCATCCTGCCAGCCTGCTCTTCCCTCACAAATTGTCCATGAGCTACTGTCCTGATGTTCAATATGCTAAGAACAATTTTGAAGGCACCATCAATATGCATCTGTACTAGATATCTCTTTCTTCAGTTCCTTTATTGAACAAAAATTTAATATATTTTTAAATTATAGGTTTATGTTAAATGGCCATAAAAATCATCCTTTGTATACTGCTATCAAAGATATTGCCCATTATTTAGTTTCATGGCATTTATTCTTTTAATTAACTTCTCCAAAAGTCATCTGGAAGAAGGTTCATCTCTTCTGAAGATTAGGTATTTTTTTTTCCTTTTATTAGAATGAGAGTTATATCTAACCTTGCTTATCCACCTCCCCTCCTCTTTTTTCCTTAGTGGTTTGGCTATCAGAAATTTGAAGTGAACTCTCTACTTAGTAACTATTACTAACTCATCCTTGCTTTAATTCCCCATTTTTTGTTATCTGGTTCCCACTAAATTCTAAACTGACCTGAATGAAGAAAGGCTCATCTATAGAGAAATCATCTTGATCATCATTCAAGATCCCAGAAGTGTCACTTGTATTTAGAGAGGTCATCCAAACTGCAAACTCCAACTCGTGTGCAAGAAGCTTTTATTGTCTCAGTGAATTCTTTGGAGACTTGAGACTTTTACTGCTTGATCTCCTTTGCTTATTGATTTTAAATTCCAGATAAGAATAGGTTCATTTTTATTGAAAGATACTTGAGATTACTTCTGGAAGAAGAGAGGATGTAAATTTTAAATAAATGGTCATGAATTATAAATATTTGGCCTTAAGATTTCAGCCAACATAAGTTATCTCCATGAGATGTTCATTAAAGCCATCACCAAAAGAAAGTGACTATCAAGGAGAAGTAATAAGCAGGAAGTTACTACAGCTCTTACCCTGTAAACAAATCGTTTGCACCTTGGATGACACTCAGACCCACTGACCTAGGATGAGCATGAAGAAAGAGTCCAGAAATTGTACATGTTAACATTGTTCCCTTCTGTAAAGGAAGCAGAAAGATGTTGCCTTAACTTCTCTGTGAATTGAACAAATTCAAACAGCTGCTCAGTTTAAGGAACTGCTTTTGATTCCATAGCTTAGCTATTATGAATTGTGCTGCTGTAAACAGTTGGGGCTAAATCACTATAGAATGCTAATTTGCTATCCTTTGGATGTGTACCAAGGATACATGGGTCAAATGGTGGATCCATTCCTAATTTTTTTTAAGAGAGGGACTGTGTGTGTGTGTGAGAATCAATTTTATTTAGTTTTTCATGTGGATTTTGTTGCTCGATCCAACACTTCATTGTGTACTAGTGCTGGGGTTCAAATCCATGTCCTCATGCATGCCAGGCAAGCACCATAACCATTAAGCCACCACTCCAGTCCCCCAGTCCTAATTTTCTGAGGAATAAGAATACTGTTTTCCCCACATCCCCACCAACATTTGTTGTTTGTGTTCTTGATAGTTGCCATTCTAACTGGGAGTGAAATGAAATATCAGTGTAGTTTTATTTTGTATTTCTCTAATTGCTAGAGATGTTGAACCTTTTTTTATGTATTTATTGACCATTTGCATTTCTTCTGTTGAAAAAAGTGTTTAGTTCTTTTGCCCATTTATTGTTGGGTTATTTGTGCTTTTGGCTTTCAGCTTTTTGAGTTCTTTGTATATGCTGGATATTAAAGCCCTATCTGAGGTGTAGACAGCAAAAATTGGTCCAACCAAGATTCTCTTCAACAGATGAATGGATAAAGAAAATGTATATACACACAATGGAATATTACTCAGCCATAATGAGGAAAACTTTATGGCATTCACTGGCAAGTGGTTAGAACTCAAAAATCTTATGTTAAGTGAAATAAACCAGTCTCAAAAACCTGAAGGTCAAACATTCTCTTTGATATGTGAAAGCTAACCCAAAATAAGGGAAAAATCAGAGGAATAGACCAAAAGGAAGGAAACGGAGGAAGGATAGATGAGATACAGAAAGTTCATGGAGTAAATCAGATATAATTTCCTATGTTTACATATAAGCATACCATCATGAATTACATCAACATATTAACAAGTCACTAAAGTAAAGAAAAAAACTCCTAGTAAATAATAGAATGATCAGTAGAGTGGAGGGTAGAGAAGACAGGGAGGGAAAATACTGGGGATGGAATTAAGCTATACTCCTCCATACTTTCATAATTATACCATTGATTATTCTATTTTCATGTATATCTAGGAAAAATGGGGTGGGAGCAAGGGAGGGGAAGGGGCAATAGTGAGGACTAAATTGGAACTAATTATAGTACATGTTTTTATAATTATGTCATTGTCATTAAGTGTATAACTTCAAAACAGGGGGAGGGAGGAAGGGAGGGCAAGGGGAAATACTGAGGACTGAATTTGAAAAAGCTATACTCCATGCTTTTATAATTATGCCATGGTATACTCCAATATCATGTATATCTAAAAAAAGAAACAATAAAAAATAAGAAGAACTGCTTCTGAGAATGAGAGCCAGAGCTGGAGTATTCTTCAGTCTAGGCAGCTCTCCTGGGATATTTGTTTGGTGAGCAACCACTTCTTATGTCAAATCCTGTGGTTGGACTAAATAGCTCTGTGAAATCAAAATGATAGAATAAGTTACTCTAACTTCTCCACATTTAGATGGCCTCTTGTCATTGTTCTTGGGAGCTGTTTCAGTTCCCTGACACTCAGCTGGAGTAGCTGGAATTTGTAGCAATGGAGAAATGAGAATGCTCTAGTTAGAGAAGAAAAGCAAGACTGTTCCAGATGAGGAAGCTTGAGGAGACAAAGGACTGAAATGAAAATGGCCGGGAGAAGGAGGAGGACAGATGAGGAGGAGTGAGCATACAAAATCCAGGTTATCTGGTGTGAAAGGAAACGCAGTATATATGAAAACCAGAATTTGAAGTGTAAAAAAATAATTGCATATGTAAATTGGGGACCAGAATTTCAAAGGTCAATAAACTGCAGAAAATCCTGTATGTATACACAATATAGATTAAAGGCAATAAAGTTCATAGCAAGGAAAGAAATCAAGGAACTATTATAAAAGTCAAGTAAGAGATGAAATGAGGAATTGAAGAGCTCTTGGACTATGGTGATGATAAAAAAAATAGAGAAAAAGTTTATTCAGGTGAGTTATCTATCCTGTGCTACTGGGTCAGGCCCAATAATGGCTATACTTAGGTTGCTGTGCCAAGACCTCCAGTGGGCTATGCTATGCTTTTAGTACGTAGCCAAGCCTGAGAACCGGCATGTTGTAGTCAGTGTGTAGTCAAGGCCAGATTCAGTGTCTATACTCCAGGCTGGAAGCATTAACTTGTGAGCATGCATCTACTGAAGTAATCTGTTGGCAGTGTGCCTTCTTTGTTTAAACTGTACATTAAAAAGAGCCTATGAAAGTGGCCTAAAGACCAAAGGATGGAGGGGTGGGGAAGATCAAAATGGAACTGGCTGGGGACTAAAGCTGGATCTGGGGGCTGGAAGTAGCTATGGCCACCTCTGAATAAAGATGAGAAATATTTTCCACCATGTGTTGCTTCTTCTTCTTTTACCTACTGGATCCTCAAATCTTGGTCCCTGGGCCTGAGCCTTACCCTTTACACACGTACTGACCATGAAAAATTTGAACAGTAGGTAAGATTTCCCCAAATCTATAATACAGCAGAAGAGCTAACACTTATAGAAATTCATTCAGCTATTATCAGCAGTCAAAATTTTAACTCAGTGCTTTCCAACTCCAAACTATTATCTTTCCATTAGCTCTCTTAAAGATCAAAGAGAAAATACATCTTTCCATAAGAAAATGATTATTTCTGCATGTAATGTAAGAAATAAATGGAGTCAGATGGAAACAAGATAGTTTGTGAAAAATTAGTGGAGGAAAGGAATGAAAATAACCTTAACTTTTGTTGGTATTTACTCTGTCCTAAGTTCTATTCTAAGCACTTTAATTTTATTATCACATTTAATACCTTTTCTGATAAATGTAATTATCATGCTCATTCAGCTGAGGTTTATTTGGAGAAGTGTCTTGATCTAGGATCTCTAAAAGCCCTAGCACAGGGATTTGCCTACCAGGTAGTTTATTTTGGAAAGTGACTTAAAGGAACAGAAATGGAGGATGAGAAGAGTGAAGGATGGAAACAGAGAAAGCCAATGGAAGCAGAGATAGCCAATACAAGCTGTGTAACTAACATGATTACAGAGTGGACGAAGGCTCACAATTCTCACAGGACCAGAGAAGAAACAGCCAAACACTTGTCCTTAGGGACAAAAGGAAGGGCGATTTCATAACTGGCTCCCATCCCCCGTTAATTCTCCTGCACTTTCAGGTTTGTACATGCTTCAGAATGTGAACCAGATTGCTACACATGTCCCATGTGGCAATGACAGAGCAGAAAACAAGTGATATGAGAGAAGGTGAGGGAAAAGTATGGTCAGCATAGTTATCCCACCAATGGCTGGAGTAAAAATGCAGAGCAATAGGATGTGAAATGGAGTATAAGAGGTGTACAAGGTAGAGAAAAAGAACTAGGATTTGAATCCCGGTACTCTCATTCCAGAGCCAAGTTCTTATAACATGCATCAGATTCATCCAGGGGGCTTGTTGAAACAACTTATACAGCCTCATTCTAAAATTTCTGATTCTGTAGGTCAGAGGTAGGGCCAAAGTGTTTACCATAGTTCCCAAAAGATGCGTGTGATACTGGTCTACAGGACACATTTTGAGAACCACTATCTTTCCAAGCATCTCCAAGATCAGCAAAGGGAAAATACATCACTATGAAGGAAAGCTGTGACCAATTTACACTGTCAAGATATTGAAAAACAGTGTAAATGCCCTGAAAAGAAAAAGCTGCTCCTATGGGAAATTCATGGTCTATGTTATAAACACTTGTGTAAGTCATGATAAGCTTAGTTTAAGAGGCTCTAAATGAACAAAGAAATGCTATTATGGACTGTCACACTTCAGGAAGGAATCCTAAAGAAGAAAAGCTGTGAAACTTGGAGGATCATGAATATCTAAGAGGCTTGGAACATGATGAAGCTTAACTTCAAACTGAGAGAGCAAGACAGTGAAAATCAGGCCAGTTGTTACAGTTAAATCTTCGGATCTGGCGTGTCCTATGACTAGCTCTCAATATTTTTCTACTCTTAATGAATATATATTAAAAAAGAGACTGGAAAAGGAAATAAGACACAATTTCCACTTTCAAGGAGTTTATAGCCTAATGTGGATGGAAAGCAAGAAAGCAAATAAATTAAAAACCGGTAAACTTTTTTAGAGAATGTAACTCTGTAAGAGCTTAGAAAAGGAAGTTACAAAATACCTCAAAAAGCTGAAAAAGATTTTCATAAAAAGGTGGGAATTAAAGTAGATATGAAGGAGAAATGGGGTTTTCCATGCAAAGATAGGAAATAGCATTCTGAGCAGAGGAAATGTTATGTGAAAAAAGACATGAAGGACCTCCACTAACGGGGGAATAATGTTTTACTCAGCTTTATTGGAGCATTCCAAGGTATATACTAGAACCAGACTTCTAGACTGTGAAGTTTTCTCTGTCTCTTTTTTTATAGAAAGGTTCTCACTAAGTTACTCAGGGGCTTGCTAAGTTGCTGAGAATGGCTTTGAACTTGTGATCTTCCTGCCTTAGCCTTCTGAGCCTCTGGGATTACAGGCATGTGTCACCACCCCACCTGGCTAAGACTGCAAAGTTTTCAAATGCCAGCTAAAAGGTTTCATCTGATAAGCGGTAAAGAGATAGCAGAGGTATGAGAACAAAATTTAGTATAAACAGATTTTTTTAAGATTTATTTTTTGAACGTTTTCTGGATGAAGTGTAGAAAATCTGATTAAAAAATGAAATGTGGAGGATGGTATGTGGAAATGAAATTTCTGAAACAAAGCAGAGGTAACAGGGATACTCTTTGCTGAAGAGGTCAGACTTGAGATTCAAAGATCAGAACAAAAGTTAAAATGGAACTAGGACATGGGAGAGAAGAGCAGTTAGTTATTGACTTAAAGGTCCTTCACAAGTGTGAGTGCTTTTTCTGTTTCTCAGGGTAATGCTCCCTGTTTTCCCCATAACACTTAGAGTTTTTTGATTGCTTTGTTTTGGCATTAAACCTCTAGACATAGATATATGAAAGAGGCTAGGGCAAGGTTCTCCATAGTTTTCTTTAAACTAGTAAATATAGATAGAAAAAATCATTCAAATTCAAGTAAGTTCTCAATAATTTCTTAAATGTGTGTTGGGGTCTTTTAAGTACTCCTTGTATCCAAACTTATCTAGCCATTGAATCCCTTTGGACTAAGGGTGTGTTCACTTAGGGTGTGTTTCACTGAACACACAGATTCCAAGACAGTTATCAGAATGTCATCCTCTTTGACAGTGAAGTAACTCTTAGCAGGTGGAAAAATGAAGATTATTGCCTCCATGGAGATCTTGTGGTAGAGTAGAAAGGTTATAAATTCAGAAAGAGTCAAAACCCAAGGCACTCCCCTGATTCTTGATAGGTCCATTATTTGAAGCCAGTTAGGTAAACTTTGGGTTTCTTGTGCTTATCTGTGAATAGCAAACAATATAATTCCTTGAAAGATTATTAGGGAATTATGGAAAAAATTAAAGTATACAGCATATATAAGTAACATATTATAGCTGTTAATTTTACACCGGGAGGTTCAGAATTTTCGCTTTACCCCTTCTCCTGTTCTGACTTGTCTGAACTGAGAATGTCTTTATCCGTTTTTGTCTCCTGGTGCTTTAAATCTTCACCTATTGTCTCATATTCTTCATGCTATTTGTAAGTGTTTTTTCTGCCTGTAACTATCTATTGGTGTTTGTGGCTCGTTGATTGACTTTTGTTTAAAATGAACCAAATGATCAGTTTATTGGAAGAGAAAGAGTCTGTGGTGTAGATCTAGACTTGGTGGTTTCAACAGTGTAAAAAAGTCATACAATTGGGTGAATTTACTTTTCAAAACAGTCAGAGTAAGAAATCTGGGGATCTGAAACATGAGCTATGCTTGTTCACTTCCATGGCTCCAGATCCAGTTTCTGTTTTGCTAAAAAGGCTGACTCAGAAGGCTAAATCACAAACCTGTCAGAATAAATTTAAAAAAAACCACTATTATGACTGCTTCAAGTTGGAGTTGAGAACAATAAACATACTATCAGGAGGATGTTTCCTCCGGCAGGAGAATAGATGTTGGCTTAACAAAATTTGACATAGCCATGTTATATTCTCAATTATAAAATTCTAAGCCAGTGAATTTTCTAAAATGGTGTATCATGCTTATGCTAATATCAGTATAACAATATTTAATATTGACTTTTATTCAAATTCTCACAGAAGCCCAAGTAATTTAAAAACTTTAGTGCAATAAGACTATCACTGGGGGGCTGGAGCGGTGGCTTGGCGGTTACTGTGCTTGCCTGGCATGTGCAAATACACAGGTTCAAACCCCATCACCCACGTACACAACTAAGTGTCAGAGCAACAGAAGTCAGGTGAAAAACTGAAAATTGATATTCTCTCTCTCTCTCTCTCTCTCACTGTTCTTCTCTTTAAAAAAAAAAAAAAAAGACTATCATTGGTCATCAAGAATAACAAATTCCAGTCATGCGCCTTTTCATTTCCCTGCTCAAAATTTTCTATGACGCCCCATTGTTTACTGAATTAACCACAAACTGTTTAAAGTGCAACTTAAGGTTCTCCATGAGCACCATGAAGCAAAGAGGAACTATATTGTTGTAGGCTAGTGCCTCTCAAATTTTAACGTACATATGGATGACCTGGAAATTTTGATAAAATGTGATTCTAATTCATTAGGACTGTTGTAGGTACTGTTCAGAGAACAGTCATGGCAAGATAGTGGGTGCTAAGGAATTCAAGAAAAACCTTAAGCAGCAAATCCCAGTGTGGTAGAAAACAAGCCAGTGTGGGGCTGGAGCTGTGGCTCAGCAGTTATGGCACTTGCCTGGCATGCACAAGTTCATGAGTTCAAACCCCACCGCCATGTACACAATGAAGTCTCAGAGCAACAAAAGCACATGAAAAACTAAATAAAATTGATCCCCCCCCACTGTCCCTCTCTCTTAAAAAAAAAAAAAACAAGCCAGTGAAGGGTTTTAATGGGAAATAAGAGCAAGATACACAGAAGCTGGAGAGATCTCTAAGATATTTTCTTTAAATGCAATATTCTTTTTGATAGCTCAGCTACTACTTGGAAGACTAGGTCAGGAGAAGTGCAAGTTCAAGGCCATCCTGGCCAATTTAGGGAGAACCCGTCTCAAAATATTTTTAAAAAGGGGGACTATGGATGTAGTCAGTGGTATAGTGCTTGCCTATAAAATGAGGGCTCTGATTTCCATCCCCAGTACTGCAAAAAAAGAAAAGAAAATCCAGTATTGCTCAAATATTTGACTTGCTTCTTGTGATTTATATCTTTGTCTGCCCAGGTACTTTATACAAAGGTTCCGAGGGTCTTGGAAATAATGGCTTAATCCACTTACCCCTTTTATTAACAATATTAGGTCTGTGTTCTAAGATGTGCTTAGACTCTCCCATAGATGAAAAGATCTCTATATTCCTGGGGGTAGAGGATTGGGAGGTCTTAATCTCCCTTTGGTTTGAGAACTGTAATGAAGGTACCTAAGTACCTGGCCATCAGTTATAAACTCTAGTCCAGAGTTACTTGGGAGCTTTCATGCACATTAAACTTGGTATAGGATTCCAGAATCCTAAGGTGTTAGGATGATAACTTACTAAACACTTACTATACAATGGATACGTGATAAAGGCATTATTTATTATCTCATTAATCATAGTAGGTGAGCACTGATGAGTGTTCAAAGAAACTATATGTCTTATAATAAAGTAAAACCTTCTTCATAGTTTCAGTTTTAAGCAGTCCTTTGTATAAATGTACATAATGTATTTTTCGTTAGTGGATATTGACTATTTAGCTTCTCTTCACAATTTTGAGAGTAAGAGAATAAAAAATAATTATTGAAGTCTCTTTGTCTATAACTGGAGGTGATTTTGAGCATTAATGATGCATTTGAAGTGTTCTTATTTGGTGTTCAGAGAACAAACTGTTCTAAAAATTTTGAGCTCCTGGCACCATTGCTCCTTCTGGGATTTTGCTCAGCTCCTTAATTAAGTCATTTTCATTTTAATCAATTTGTTGCTTGGAGCTATGATAATACCATAGCAAATCCTAGTGTGAATCTTACTCCAGCCTTTACATGACTAACACTCCATCTTGAAATTCAACGCATGGGTTTGTCTCCCTTCACTGACTTCTATGAAAGTAAAATATTAACAAGTATTGTTGCTTGCTTACTTGCCATTTTAAGGAGTCCAAAAGTTAATCAAATGGAAATGTTTTCTCAGTGAATTATTTAAGTATACAAGCTTTTGATACTGGCTTCTACTTCAGTGGCTCTGATCATGGCTATATGTGGAATAACCTTGGGACATTTGTGAAAGAACAAAATCTTCAACACCCAATCACAGCTCTAGTTAATGAGTATCTAGTGTGTAGTCTGAACATTAGTATTTTGAAACAGG
>PVKS010005809.1:0-82557 GCA_004027875.1 Aplodontia rufa
ACACAGAAAGACCTGCCCATAAAAATGCTCAGGCCACCTCAGTACCTCTAGGTATGGGGGAAGGAGAAGCAATTACTAATGGAAGGGGGAAATCTTAAGGGATTACAAAAAGAATGAATCACACCCATTCCTTAGGCCCCTTGCTCTGAGGCCTCCTGCTCTCTAGGCTCTGCTTTCTATTATTTTCATAAAATAAAATCTGCTGTGCTTCCTCGGTGTCCCTTGGTTTCATTCTTTGACTCAAGGAAGACACAAACCCACTTCCACCAAGCAGGCATCACAAGTTTAGGTGACTTTCTCTGTATAAAAAGATTTTCATAAGCGTTTAAGGAAGTTGTTTCCTGGGGCTCAAACCATCTCAAGGCTGGACCAAATGAGTATCCACTTCCAAACACAGCTATGTAGCTCTTGGCAGGTCTCAGATCCTCACTAGAGACATCAATTCTCTGCTCCGCCCCCTCCCCGCCCCAGGGTAACTCCACAACACTGCAGAGGCTTCCCTTAGAGTGTCATTGAGAGAGCAAACTCAAGATAGAAGCCTCAATCTTTCTCTAACTTAATCTCTGATGAAGATCTTTGCTGCCTGTATATTGTTGTATGTCTGTTGGTAAGAGCAGCCTGCAAAGGAGAGGATTACATAAACTTGAGATGCCCGGGAGGAAGGGACCATTGGGGCCATATAAGAGGACTCCACCCATAGACTACACTCTGGGCCCCAATAATTTGCATCGCTATCACATTCAGAATGTACTTGTCCCTTTCCTAGATCCCCAAAGTCTCATTCTGTTACAGCATCGGCTCTAAGTCCAGAATTTCATCAGTTACCTCAGGAATGACTGAAGCTTCTCAGGCTTCTCAGGTGAAATTCAGGTTCTTGAGTGTATTTCTCCCAACACGTGGACCTGTGAATCTCAAGACCCGGGTTACCTGCTTTTCACATCTCAACATACGATGGTGGTAGGATAAGTAACACAGATATTCCTGTTCAGAAAAGAGAGATGTGGGGCTGGAGCGGTGGCTCAGCGGTTTTGCCAATTGCCTGGCAAGCACAAGGACCTGGGTTCAAACCCCAGCACCAAGTACACAACTAAGTGTTGAAGCAACTAAGGCTGTGTGGAAAAACTAAATAAAGTTATTTCTCTCTTTCTCTGTCTCACTGTCCCTCTCTCTAAAAAGAGAGAGAGAGAGAGAGAGAGAGACGTGAAAGGGGGAATAAAGATTTAAAAAAAAGAGAGACGTGAAATGGGGGCAATAAAGATGTTTTTGGCTTATCACAATTCTGAAACCTAGCTTAGCAAATATTAGAAATTCCTTGAGTAGGTCTCAAGGCCTTGCACAGAGAAGGGAAGGGATGAGAGAGAGGGGTGGGGAGAATGAACGATCTAGTATCTCTTCCTATTGGTAAAAGTGGAAGCCTTATATAATTAGGACTCATTGAACCTTATGACCTCATTTAACTGTTAGGTGATGGCGGCTGGGGGCAGGGCATCAGGCAGCTTGAGTGGGCAAAGAACAACCAATCAAAATGCGGGCAGACAAGCTCCAGCGGCTTCTCCAAAACACTCGATGATTGATGGATCCCCCAGCCAATCTCCTTGAGGCTATCCCCATCAACTTCCTTCCTCTCTCCAGTCTATACAGCTGCTGCCCAGCCTGGACTGAGGCCATTTCCCCTGCTCTCCTGTCACTTCCCCTACCCGCCCTCACTATAGCTGCACGGGTGAATTTGGCCCGTTTGCTGCAGATCACAATAAACAACACCTGTGCCTGAATTTACACCTATGTTTCTGATTTTTAACATTAACTTTCATGGACTCTTTACAGGCCCCATCTCTAAGCACAGTTAGATTAAAGATTAAGGCTTCAACATGTGAATTTAGGAGGACACATTCAGTCCCTGACAAGGCTCTTGGTTCTTTCTGCTGAACTGTCCTTCCTTTTTCATGAAAGATACCCAGGTTTGCAGATGAGTAGTTTTTGACATATGTGGAAAATTACTAGAAGCCACCAGCCAGGGAGCAAACCCCCTACACACTGTTTCTACAGACTTCCACTCTCATTGGAACCTATCACCTTTATCAGATGATCCTCACTCTACCGAAAACCCCAATTTAACCAGGAAAATCCCTGCCGTGACCTCCCTCCACCCATTCCTTCTATATCTACCCCAGGATGTAAGTGGCAGGTGGGTCCCAAACTTCACTGGGCCCCCCTCCGTTGAGCCACCACTCTCCTCTCTCTTTCCTTCATTTCATCCCTTTCCTTATAGTTTTACCAGACTCCTTTTCAGCATTTGGGGGATCCACCTTCCTCTCTGTACTTCTGCACTTTCTATCCTTTAAAACCTATGGTGGCATTGGCATACCCTTAATCTCAGAGGACTTTTCATGTGACTGAATGGTTCTCTGAGACACCACCTTTGATCTTTCTGAGGTCTTAAGATTTTGCTGTCACAACCTCAGCTTCCTCTCTAGGCCATGTTTTCCTGGCAGTTTGAGTTTTGTTTTGAAGCCATTTCCTGGCATTGTTTACATTTTAAACTACCAAGCTCTATCTTTTCTTTCTTTCTTTCTTTCTTTGTTTTACAGTCTTTCTGTCAATTATTTCTCTCCCTCCTTTTGTGGTTTACCACAAGTAGCAAGAAGAAACCAGGTGGCAGCTTCAACATTTTGCTTGGAAATTTCCTCAGCTAGATTACCCAGTTCACTGGGCACATTTTCCCCTTTCCAAGCGACCTCTCTTATGCTCAGCTTCCTGTCACTGCAAAATGAAGACCTCTTTCTCCAGTTTCAATAACATATTGCTCATTTTCTTTTTCTTTTTTTTTTTTTTTTTTAGAGCGAGAGAATCAACTGTAGTTTTTCATGTGGTTTTTGTCGTTGCTCTGACACTTTATCGTGTACTTGGCACTGGGCTTTGAACCTATGTCTTAGCACAGGCCAGGCAAGGGCTGTAACTGCAGAGCCACCCATATTGCTCATTTTCTTTGGACTACTTACCAGTGGCTTCTTCAAAGGCCAGATTTATGCTAATAATTTCTTTAGAGAGGATTTTTCCTCACATGCCTCTAAATTCCCATTCCATCTTCCACCTGCCATCTAATTCCAAAGACATTCCACTTTTTTTATGTATTTGTTATAGCAGTATCTACTTCTGCATACAAAAATTCTGACTCAGAAAAATAGTAGTATATACATATGTACGCACACTTGCACACACAATTTGACCTCATGCAATTGTGGAAACTAATTGGTCAGTCTCTGTAAGTCTGTTGCCTTCATGCCTAATAATTTAATTTAATCAATAACTGAATTTAATATGTAAAAGGGTGGGGGCAGAGGAGGGGACAAAGACAAAAAAAGCTGGAACCCACAAGCACAAACAAAAAAATGTATCAAGTCTTATTACCTTACCTCTTTCCTTGGTGGTAGGCACGGGGGTAAGGCTATTACAGAGAAGCCAGGACCCTTCATTGCAGGGCAAAGCACACATTTGCAACCCAGGAACAAAGCTGAAGGTGGAACCAGAAGGCAGTGCACATGCTGGCCATGCCTCCACCTCACACCTATGCAAGGAGCCCACAGCTCAGCAATGATGTGCAAGCTACAAAACAGCTGATGCTTCACTTTCCCCTTGCAAATCTCATGCAAGCCTCTCTCAGGGGTCCATCCCAATCAGAAATATCACTGTAGGAGCTGTAGTTCAGAAGAGGTAATTTTGGGACATGAAGTTCAGGCTGAATAATTTGACACATTACAAATCCTCAACCAAACTGAAAGAAAGATTAAGATAATAAAGATCTTAGTAGAAGATCTTTAACTTCTGTTGGAGAAGAAAACAATAAAATCCTGGGAATTTAACTGCAGAGCAAGAAGTAAATATAGCTTTTATCTGGACAAGACAGGAAACTGGTATTGAGACAGTATTCATCTCCTTTTGAAGGAATTGGAGTGAGTCAGAGATAGGCCCAGGAAGATTCCAACTTCTTACAGAACCAGGCCCAAAATATCTGGATGAGAAGATCTCGTTTTAGATGGCTGAATAGAGGGGGAGATACCCAAATTAACACTTCTAAGTGGGAATGAGAAAGCAGGACCCAGAATCTTGACTTGCAATTCCTACTGTCAGAATGCTCTCCTGGGAAGGATTTGGGCACTGAAAGATTAGCTTGGACACTGTGCTCTAAATGAAGCTGATATGGTGAAATATCCAGGCTACATCGTTAAGTGAGAAAAGAAAAGTGCTGTGTCTATCATCTGTCGTCTTTGATGCAATAAACAAAGGGATATAAGAAAACACATACAGGTTTACTTGTATACAAAAGAAATATAGGAAGGATAATCTGGAGACTAATGGTATTAGCTTCCTTCCAATTGGTGGCAAGGATCAGCAGCAATGACATTTCTTTCAATATACCTTTTATCCTTTTTTAAAAAAATGCAAGTCCAACTTTCCCTATTACATATGCTCACAAAATAAACCAACCATAATCATAAAACAGAATGTGTGTGAGGGGACTCAGAATGGAATGTAAATGATAACCAAAGAACTTAACTGTATTACAAATGAGTAACCCGATCACACTCAACTAGTGGGAAATGAGGATCAACCTATGTAACAACTTCAGAAAGTAGTGCTTTGACTAGATGCTGTAAGGCTAAAGGCAAAGTTAACTCTGCACAAACATTTTACTATGGTTAATAAACTTGCATTCACAATTACAAAACTAGCTTCATGTGCATTCTAGCTTTGAGCAAATAAGTAAATATATCTTGAATAATGTGACACATGTTTCTCAAGGAAAAGAGTTATAAATAAAGAAAGAAGGAAGGATGGATTGAACACCAAACACTGTAGTATTGAATTAGAGTCAGAGATGTTGGTATAAAGTATGCAAATCGTGTATATGGAGAGAGAGAGAGGTGTTTATACATGTGTATATGCACACATACATTGATTTTT
This sequence comes from Aplodontia rufa, assembly GCA_004027875.1. Taxonomy (NCBI): domain Eukaryota; kingdom Metazoa; phylum Chordata; class Mammalia; order Rodentia; family Aplodontiidae; genus Aplodontia; species Aplodontia rufa. The sequence goes on from PVKS010005809.1 coordinate 4,963, forward strand.
TAGTTTTATTTGCTGAGAGTACAGATGCAATGGTACTTTAATAATAATGAGCACACATAGTACCTGTATCTTTCTTTCTAACTTGGAAAAGGAGAAATGGTTGATTCCTCAGGTGGGAAAAAGAAAATACATGAAAGGCCTGAACAACATCTTGAGGGGCCAGAAATTAAGGAAGTATTAAAAAAACTGATGGAGACATGTCATAAGGACACACAGTTCAGCTTGAAAAGATTTCTGCTGTCCAAATGTGGAACAATTTGAACAAGAAAATAAAAATAATGAATTATAGCCTATAGAATAAAGTGAATATTAATGAGTCCATTTTATGAATAAGTAAATGAATGTAGAACAGGCTGTCTTTAACAGTACATTCCAGTTAATAAATAGAGAAAGAGGGATGGGAATAGAATAATCAACGTTTGGGAACACCACAGTAATAATTGATTTTGGCAGGAAACATCAATGAATATTAAAATTAGTGAGGGATAGTGTGAAAAGAAACAGGGTATTTGTACAGTCTCAAATATCTCCCTGCAAAAAGCCTTCTAATTACAAAGGGAGGCTAGCAGCTCTATAATGGAGAAGCAAATGCTCAAGGTTGGTGGCACTTGTTAACAAGAGACATCGGTACCTGGACGTCCAGATATCATACACTGACAAGGGTGTAGGATCTTATCTTTGGCGTTTTAGTCAAAAAATGCACAACTGAATTTAATCATGTGGAAACATCAGAAAAATCCAAATTGAGAGACAATCTTCAAAACACAACTCACCAATACTCTTCAAAAAAAAAAAAAAAGATAAGTCCTGAGGAATCATCTTAGATGAAAGGAGAAAAGGGAGATACAGCAGCCGAGTGCATTGTGGGGTCCAGGGTTGTATTCTAGATAAGGATTTGAATCCGGAGCTAGAATACATGGGGAAGCAGTAAGTTAGATGGCTAAGCTAACAATAACTTCAAATTGTATGATTCTCAACACAATAGGGGGATGGCTCCCTAGGTTACTTGGAGGCAGAGGGAGGGGGCTGGGGAGGGTGAGGGTATATGAAGAACTCCTAGAAGACTGGAGAGTGGGAATATGGGGGAACCATCTCAGAAGCAGATGTCATTCCGCCATGAGATACCCATTTAATAATGCAAGAGTTCTTCTGGGGGAAACAGCAACAGGGGAAACCCAAGCTGGGCATCCATGATTTGGCATTATCCCTGGATAACTAAGTATATTGGTTATTGATGGTTTGATAATGTTTCCCCCTCAACTGTATCTCTATATACATCTAATTTAAGAAAAAAAAGAAATTGAATGGGGGGGCAGGGAACTGGCAAAATCTGAAGATGATAAACATGGTATATAGTAATACAGCAATTTGGGAAGCTTAATGAAAGGAATACAAACTTAAAATTAAAGTATTTCTATAACTTTTTGATATGTCTGATATAAATTTTTTAAAATGTTAAAGCTTTAAATAATTCGTCAAAGAGTAGTTATAACAAGAATATGTTATTTTAAGAATGCAGATCAGGACGTGGTCTCAAGAGGAGGAATTGTCTGAAGAATAAGCTAATAGGTGGAACATATCATGGAGCCAATGCCAACTTTTAGGCCTCCAAATTATACTGCCTGTAATCCTGAAAACTTGGTCTGTGTTGAGCCTTGCACATCTAGGTTGAATTTCCTCATTTTATACACATACAGGTTGACAAATAGAAATAAAAGGAGAAACATCAAAATCTCTTTCCTATCCCTTTCAATTGCATAACAATTTAGTATACATAGCATGTGGGATAAATTAGTCATCTAGACCACTTATTTTCATCCTTATTAAATAATAGATTGATAAGTATATAGTATAACATACCCAAATAAGAAGTGATGGTATATCAGGAGATGCTGATATGTCAACAGATTGTTAATACTATATTCTTACATGAAATGAAATAAAAGAAAGTGAAGAATAGGCAAAACTGTTACCAGGGCTACTAATCCAGGCTCAGGCCAAGGGTGGTGGTAGAAGGAGACTGTAAAGTGTAAACATAGAACAAGAGAGAAAAGAGGGAAGCTCTCCAAATCAAATTTCAAAGGAATGCCTAAACAGAGGTATAGTTTAGATTTGCGCAATATCCAAACATGCATTTGTCTTCCAATCTAATGAATTTACAAAAATCAAGGCATTTCTAGACAGTCTGTTCAAAATTAGAGTCATAATATAGGAGTTAGAGCAATGCAATCAGTCCACTTTGGGAATTGACTTTAGCCAATTGAATGAGCATGGTACACAGAATTATGTTCATTCCTAGTAAATAATAACTAATAAAAATTGTAGGCAGAGATAGTAGGGTATAGAAAAATATATTAGCTAATTTTGTGTGTATGTGTGTTTTTAAAGAGAGAGGGACAGTGAGAGAGAAAAAGAATCAATTTTATTTAGTTTTTCATGTGGCTTTCATTGCTCTGATACTCCGTCACGTATGTGGTGCTGGAATTTGAACCTGTGACCTAGCACATGACAGGCAATTACTTAACCACTGAGCCACCGCTCCAGCCCCAATTTGTGTTTTTATAACAAAATACTGAACCTGGGTACTTTTCAAAGAGATGAGACGATATTATTTTGCAACTTGGGGGACTGCAAGTCCAAGATCAAAGTGGCCTCTGGTAAGGACCCTCTTGATGGGGTCATAACATGGTGGAAAAAGCAGAAACAGAAATAACTATATGAAGAAAAGCCCAAGTACGTGGGCAAGCTTGCTTCTGAACACCCCACTAGCAAGAAAACTAACTCATCCTTCAAGATCAGCATTAATTCCTTCCAAGGGCAGTGCCTGACATAACAAAATTACCTTACTGTAGCCCCCACCTCTTAAAGGGTCCACTGTCTCAAAACCACCACACCAAATTGAACCTCTACAGGACAAACGACATCCAAACCATAGCAATAGTTATTCAAGAGCACAGTCTTTGTCCTCTGATTGTCGCTTTGCCCCTTGCCTACTATGTAAGCATTGGAATGGTAATGATTAATTCCGATCCTTGGATTCAACACAGACCTCTCTCAAAGGCTTATTGTATAGATTAAATGAGAAAATGTATAACAGGATCATGATAGTCATCATTTAATAAATGGCAAATTTTGCTTATACCATAGTCATGTTGGTGATGATATTTGAGATCCATCTAAGCAGAATGGTACTTTGTGCAGAGTTGCTCCACAAATCTTATTAAAGATTTTTTAAAAAATTGAAAGAACCATCATGACAATTAGTCAGTATACATGGATTAAAGGAAAAGCTGATACAGTTTGATAGGCTTGGAAGTTCCAGGTTTCCATTCAGACACTGCAGATTCTTAAATAATCCAGAAAAATTAATTCTGGTCTTTGTACCTAGGGTAGAAATGAAAGTAATATATTTTATAGCTCAAAAGATGAAGATAATTTAGCTACAATAGGCTGGGTATTTTGGGTCAGATAATTCCAAACCATGGTCCCCCTTAGGGTGGGTGGGTAGAGTGAGTCAAAGGAGAGGATGAACTCACTGGTGATTGAGGGGCTTGCATTCCAAGGACATGGACTGAAGCTCAAAAACATATTTTCTGTAATCAGAACATATTTTCTGGCTTTGATCCTCCATTTGTTCATGCACGTAAACATAATCATAATTTATTCTAGGTAAACTCGGTAAAAATAAGTCAATTTCTCAGGCAATCCTAGTTTATATTCCAAGCACACTCTAAATAAAACTTCCTCTTCGGCTTTTATTCCTTTCCTTTTTCCCGGATTTAATCCAAATTGGAGGTACATGATAAATAGAGAAGGAAATTTACTCAGAAGCCATTTGCCTCTCAATCTTGATGTGATTTGATCATGTCTGGGATTCTTTGAGCTTTAGCTAATCTTATTTGATTTTTTTTCAAGCACATCTTACATTTTACCATCTGCCAAAATGCATAATATCTCGGAATTTGGAATCAACCTCCATCCAGGTTTATTTACTTATTAGCTTACAATGTTACCATACCCTCTGGTGGTCACTCTGCATCTTCCTGGGCCCCAGCTTTTGGCTTCTTTTGGTCTTCCTTTCCATTTTCTAAGCTCTTCTATAAATTCCTGAATTTTTTGATTCAGCGATGCTCAGAAGTTCTCACTATGTCCCTATACTACCCTCTCTTTGCCATCTGTGCTCTATTAACCTGCAACTCTCTTCTCTGGAAAGACATCGGCTCAGCTGCTAACTCCCTTAGTTCAGTGAGCCCTTAGAACAGTGAGCAGCCCATCGACAATACCTTTCTCTCTTTTATTATGATGGTGCAGGGACTTCTCTATGCAGGTTGCTCACTTATTGACCCACCCATGCGGATCCATCAGTGTATTCCTTTCCTTATCAGAAAATAAACTTGAAATGAAAATTTCATTGTATCCTTCCTCATCTTTAGATATGGAGTGAGTGTGGAGAGGGTCAGGGTGAGCACACAAATCCAGAAAAGAAGTCTGTGTGACCCAATTTTCTTCCAAATTTTCTCCCTTTTCCTTAAAGCTCAGATGGTTTTTCTGATCTGGGATCTTGGGTAGACATGGGATGTATTTCACCAGACTGCCTCTCTTCTGGGATTTTTGTTTTAAGAGAGATGGAGGGAGAGAGAAAGAGAAAGAGAATTTTTGTTTTGTTTTGTTTTTCATGTGGCCTTTGTTGCTCTGACACTCCTTTGTATATGTGGTACTGGGGTTTGAACCTGAGTACTCCAGCATGCCAGGCAAGAGTTGTAACCACTTTCTGGGATCTTTTCGATAGATGCATCAAAGGTTTTCAATGTAGAAGCCAAGATTTTGGAGTCATTAGTCCCCAAACCTACCAGAGAATGGGTGCTATATGAATTGCAGTTCCACATCTTGAGATGCACTACAGAATGGACACAGGAAGAAGGAAAAAGCAAATTGTCACCCCCAACAAGACAAGTCTATATTGCTCAAGTCCAGCACAGCTTCTGAAAAAATCCTTCCTTTCACTCTACTCTACTAATGATAGCTTATGGGTGCACTAAACAGGATTAGGGCATCATACTCTGCTTTCCTGGAACACCACAGGTTCTCAAAAGTCAGAATGCTAGCATCCTTCCTGCCATATGCATCTCCCTTTGCTTTCTCACTTTTTTGGATCTTTTCCATACAGCACAAAAATCAATTTCCATTTCCTTATGACATCCTTCCCACGCATCTGTCTTTTTAACTAGGTAGGACTTAAGTCTTTCTGTTTTGAATTATTTAGTAAATGCTTCATGAGCATGTGTTGTATTTTCCCTTATAAGAAATATGTCACTTGGGGCTGGAGCAGTGGCTCAGCAGTTATGGCACTTGACTGGCAGGTGCAAGTAGAGAGTTCAAATCCCAGTATAACATACACAAAGAAGTCTCGGAGCAACGAAAGCCACGTGAAAAACTAAATAAAAAATCGGTTCTCTCTCTCTTTCACTGTCCCTCTCTCTTAAAAAAAAATATGTCACTTGAATGTAGTCATTGTGACATAGATACTCTTTATATCCTATGACATGTCTAGCACATTGCAGGGACATAGTAGAAGCTTAATATTGGCTCTTTGTTTCATCTATATTGTAAAAAGAATTATAAAAGTCCAAGCACTGTTGTAAATTATTTTCTAAGTTGCAACAACAGTTTAATTTTGTTATGCTAAAGACATAAAAGGATTCTGAGAAATAAAAAAAAATGAATAAACTTGATTTTCCAAATTTTTACCATATGATTTATAATGAAATGATGATCACAGATTTGACAAGTTATTAAAGGTGCCAAGTAAACAGTCTGGTTTGCTTCTGTATATTTGCCATTACTGCTTCCCAGCATGTTTTGCTGTTTTCAGAATCAGTTGTCCTCACCATTTTAAGTTCTCTTTACAAGGGAGGGACGTAATGGATACAGAGATCAGTGGAACAAATATATATTTATAGCAACCACAATAGCAATTTCCCAGAATGCCTTTCTTGTAGTTGAAGACAAATCTATTGCAGTACTTAAAGAATGACACAATTATATCATTTTCTTATTTTTATCCAACCAACAAGTGCTTGGTTTTGTCAATATTCCATTTATCTATTTCTTTCTTTAACAAACAATTATTAACTGCTTCCTACTTGCTAGATATTGCGGTCACAATGGCTCCCACCATCAAAGAACTTACATATTTTAATTTCTAATTCTGTTGGATGATATAGCGTTCTGTTTAAGAAAGTACCTTAAGAAAAGTAAGAATTTTTTTCAGGTAACTTGTAGACTTCCTAAATGACTCCATTTTTATAAACAGTTTTTTAAAAATATGAATGTGTTTGAAAGTTAAAAGGGGAATATAGAATTTTCTAAATAAAGGGACATTATTTATTTGGATTTTAAATAAAATATTTGTCTTTTTACTTCTGGCAAAGATGCTACCTGTGATTTGTGATTTGTGCTAGAAGTCACTTGATGATTTAAACTTTTTTTTTTCTTGCTAAGTTGCTGAGGATAGCTTTGAACTTGCTATCCTTCTGCCTCAGACTCCTTAGCTGCTGGGATTATAGACATGCAACCCTGTGCCCAGCTGATTTATACTTTTTGAAGGTAATTGGCCTGTAGAAGACTCCACAAGAGGAGAGATGATGCTCAAAAACCCCCTGGCTTATTGGTGCCTGAGTCAAGAGCTATATTTTAATATTAGCACTTAGAAGATAAACGCAGCCTCCAAGGGAGGTGATCCTCGCTGAGTATCATATGACCGCAAGTGGGAGGACAGAGAAACTACGCAGCTGTTGACAAGTGGAGGCAAGTAAATATTTATGCCAGAAACGTACACCCTTGCCATAATAACACCCACTACTCAGCTGCCCCAGTAGATAAATAAATATTTTAGATTTCTTCCAGGGACGTGCCATCTGTAGGATATTCTGGGCTTCAAATACCTTTTAGTAGGATGTTAAAGAGGGCCTTTACACACATAACTATCCTGGATGCCTAATTCTTCTTTGGATAGTTTAACAGAGCCCCACCCGATGTTCTTTGCGGTCAGAGACTTTCATTTGACAAGGCTAAGATATTACCAGCAACTCTTCCCGTCAGCATGCTCTTTGCTAATGTCAGGTACAGAGTGTTGCTTTGCTGAACTGGGATAATATTACTCAATGTTAGGAATAACTTGATATCCTACATTCATTCTGACAAATGAAATATAGTCCTAGAGGAAAGAATGGGTCTTTTGTGGTTCCGTCTTTCAGGCCTTTCCTAAAGGCATGGTGTACAGAAATCCAATTACCTCTCTTTGCTAGAAATGACACGAAAATTGCTCATCTGACTTCCAAAGTTCAAAAGTGATCCAACAATTAAAATGCATCTCTGTTTAGAAAGTGGGGGAGCCTAGTAGCTCGGCATTTTTTCACTTCAAAGCTGAACAATGTATTTTCAAAAGCATTCTCATTAAAGGAAATTTTTGTAAGGTTGCTTTGATTCTTTGTCTTTGATTCTTTGAATATTCAGTTGGGTCTTGGTCAGCATAATTCAGTTTGCTTAGTAAAGCCCATATGATCACATTTTTTAGTGTAGGAAAAAAGTACTAGTTAATTAAACCACATCCAGAAACTGCACCCACTTCGATTATTTTTGAGAACTGATATAACAAATGCTCCATTAAAAATCACATTAGATGTGTCATAATTGAATGCTAAACCACCTAAAATATAACTGAATGAATAAGGACAGTATACCACTGGCAGGAGGCTAAAGAACAGAAGAATTTTCTTGAATTTATAATTACTCAGTAGGTTGCTGGTGGAAAGTATAAAATATCAAGCTACAGAAGCCTTAGTATAGTTAAGAATCCTGAGCATCTTTCTTTCTCTGCAGCCCCACAAGAACAAAGGAGAATTTCCTAATTCACCTGTGAGGAGCTTTGTGTTTTTCACTGTTCTTGAAAGGAACCACTGGTGTTTTTTTGTTTGTTTGTTTTTTGTTTTTGTTTTTTTTCCAACCAGGTCTTCCCTTTTGCCAGATAGCTTGCAATGGAAGAAAACCACATGTGAGCTAAGGAGAAGGAGAAACTTAAATAATCATTTCCCATTATATAAATTACTATAAGGTTTTCTGCTTCCATAAAAAAATGCCAATTAACATACTATAAATGGAAAAGAAGTCACAAAGTGTGTTAGAAGATCATCTCAGGAACTAAGATGAAGACAAGCCTTTTGAAAACTCTCCTAATATCTCTCTCAAGACTGAAATGACTAACTATTTTAGGCCTGCCCTTCGGACCCTGCCTGCTGTTTAGCAAGTCAATAGAATTCAATAATCAATCAGTTCAAATGAAGCCAAAGGGTCTGACATAAGGCAGAGGCATGGTTGTTGGAGTTGCATTTGGGGACAGGCTGATACCACAGGTGGGTCTTTGTTGTACCTAAGACTGACTCAAGACCAGAGGAAAACCATACAGGAATCAAGCTAAGAAGATAATTGCAGGTTGGGCCTGCGTGGAGAGACTCTGGCAGGACTATTAGACTTCCACATTGTCTCAAAACAAGCTTCTGGATCTCCTCTATCATCAGTTCTCTTCCTGAAACTTTCAGAGCAGCCCACATTCAAGGACAAGGCACAGAGCAGCAACAAGATTTAATTAGGGACCCAGGAGGTGGCGAAGATTTAGTGTTATGCAATCAAATTAAATATTCTTCTGCAGCTTTTTGTTTTCTTAACAACTTAGCAAAGCTACTCAGAAATAAATCTAATGGAGAACAAACCCGAAAGATTAAAAGAGTGGCAAACTCTATGACCTTTCCAGAGGGCACCTGCTTTTCCACTTTTTGACTGATTCATTTCAAAATGAACTATCTTTTAAAATAATATGAAAAATTATTTGATCTGGTGTGCAAAATTCAGATTTTGTCAGGAAGACTCAAATCATGCCATTATGTTGAAGGATTTAGAGAACACTCCTTCAGTGAGTCCACTATCTTCAAAAGTTCCCAGTGCCCACTGTGGAAATTGGGGGACAGCACTTGGTTCTCTTTCTGGCTTCCCTCACTCACTCCACAAGTATTTGCTGCTGGAAACTTCTATGTGCTAGGGTCTGTGTTAGGAACCACTAACCCAGTATTGATCAAAACCAGATGGCTTTTGTCCCCCAAAGCTTGCAAATCTGGAAAGGAGAAGACCTGTGTTCTCAAGCAATTCTTATATCACAAGTGCTCCTAAGAAACATGGTAAGAGGAGACCTCAGCCTCCCACTCGTGAACAGTTTCCTTGAAGAACCAGGTTTAAACGGCACTCCGAAGAATGGGTAGGAAAAGTTCACGATGTGAAGAGGAAGGAAGAGTGCACAGGAAAGTCACCAGGCAGCAGAGAACAGTACTTTGCAATGACCTGGCAACAGCATCACTATAAATGCAGTACGTAAACCCAGTGTCCAGATCTTGGTTTCTAAATAACATTGTTCACTAAAAAGAAGGAGGACTCTCTAGAGAAAATGCAAAATTCACCAGGAGAGCTTGCTGTATTGGAAAGCAAGGTAGTGGTGAAAGAATGCAGGGACTTGGAACTTGTCAAAGTACCACAGAAGCAAATCCAAATCAGAGGCAGAATTTCTGAAAATTCCAGTATCAAAAGAAACTATAATAGTTTCTAAAGCATTGAAAAAAACAGGAAACCATGAGTCTATAGTGGTATAGTTACTATACATGAACAAATTTAAAGCCTGATGACAAACAGGAGTTTTCATGTAGTCTCAAATTATCCTCCTACAACATGGTTTTAATTAAAAGGAAAAAAATAATACTTTGCACGGAGCACCCTGGCAGGCATCACCTGAAACAATCACCATTAGCATCTTTACTACTGGTGCAAAGTGAATTGGAGTGCTATTTTATAGCAATCAAGGAGAAAAGCAATATCATTACTATTCTTACCAAAGCGTACAACTGTCATGAAGACGAATCAGAAGAATCCAAGTTGAGCACATGGTCCAGAATAATTAGCCTGTAATCTTCAAGTTTCAAGGTCAGAAAAGTCAAAGGGAGAATGAAAAGCTGTTCCAGATCAAAAGACAGTAAACAGACATTATAATTAAACGCATCACAGGACTACAAACTGCATCTTAGGTGATAAAAGAAATTATTTGGAGACTATAGAAAATGTATGCAGCCAGAGATGAACTGGATTTGGTGACTATCTTATACATATGTAAGGTAATGCCCTTGTTTATAAGAAATTCACTTAAGTATTTTGGTATGTCAGTGATGTCTTTGAAATGACTCAGAGGGAAAAAAAAAGTTCAGTGTGCTATAGTTTCAAGTTTTCTACAAGTTTCAGAGTATTTCAAGGTAAAAACCAAATGAATTTTTTTTGGTACCAGGTACTGAACCCAGGGGCACTTAACCACTGAGCCACAACCCAGCCTTTCCCCCCCTTTTTTTTTCTGAGAGAGGGTCTTAAGTTGATTAGGGCCTCACTAAGTTGCTGAGGCTGGCTTTGAAGTTGTGATCCTCCTTTCTTAGCCTCCCTAGCTGCTATGAATATAAGCATGTGCCACCACACCCGACTAAATCAGCTCATTTTGAAAGGGGGAGGGAAGGCTGTTATGGCTGGAAACTTTGGATCTCAGTTTCCCCCCTGTGGATAATAAAGATAGTGGCTGAAATCCATGCATCTCAGTTATATTGCAGTGTAGTAACTCGCCCTGAGGAGTGATATATAAAGGAAAAAGGACATTGCATTATTTTTCTACGGTTGCATAGCAAATTACTAAAATCTTGTCAGCTTAAAATAACATCAATTTATTATCTCATAGTTCTGTAGGCCAGAAGTGCAAGGTGGCGTGACTGTTACTGCTGAGGGCTAAAAACACAGTGTATGTTCACTGAATTCTTTTCTGGTGCTGAAGGTACTCTTCCAAGTTAGTTCTTATTTATGGGCAGAATTCAGTTCCTTGTGGGTGTAGAACTGAAGTTCTGTTGCTGCCTATCATCTTGGGATTTTTGTTACCTTCTAGAGCATCCCTCAGGTCCTTGCCTGTGGTGTCTCCATCTCATCCATGGAGAACTTTCTACATATGTTTTGAATTTCTCTGACTTTCTCCTCTGTTACCATCTGCAGAAAACTTCCTGCTTTTAAGAGGGCTTGCATGATTAGGTTGGCCCACCCATAAAATGTCCCTTTCTTAGGGTCTATTGATAGCCTTACCTGTACCTGCACTCCTCCCCTCACCCTATGACATGACATTAACATGGAAGTTAAACCCAGGGCCCTCTTGGAATTCTGCTTACTATGGAACAGAGGAGGAAAATGAACTTAAGTCCTCTGTCAAACACTATGTGGAAAAAGGAAGGGTGAAAATCTGCTTCTCTGGTTCATTAATTGTGGGTTGCGAAATTGTGGGAAATCTCGGTGACATCTCCAGTGGTGAAACGTTTTGATTTCTCTTTACAAGTCTGTAGAAGCAGGCCCAGTGTGTTTCTGACTTACTGGTGCATTGCTAGCGTTAGCCCAGTGCCTGGCACTTTGTGGATGAAGTTCAAAAAACAGAGCAGGAAGAATAAATAATGAGTGAATGATTAAATATGATGGCCAAAGATTTATCTTCTTACTTAAGCAATCAAAATCTTTAGTGCTGGTCCCTCAGTAAGTTATTTTTCCAGAATAAGCCAGGTTAAGGAGAAACCTGACAGTTAATTTCCAATTCCCTTTTGATTGATGATATTTGTGTGTTTATAGAATCTGGAGGTTTTGTTTTGTTTTTCAAAGTAAATAGAATTTGCCAAGAAGATTTGCAACTTTTCTATTTATCAATAGAAGCAGCTAATGCATTTAGTATGAAAGGATCTTATAATGTTATATTGTTCCAATTAATGCATATGATGAGAGCTTAAAGCATTCCAAAATGAATATAGGAGGACATTGTTTTAAAGATAATTTTTTGAAATGGTTTTATTGCTTTTTAATATTATAAAATGTGAATATGCTCAAGGTAAAATATTGACAATGCAGAAGAACAGGAAAAAGAAAATAAAGATCATCCAGTGATTCCATAACTCAAAGAGAAGGCTTATTAATATTTAAAAAGACAACATTTCAGACATTACCTTGCAGTCTTGGACAATGTACCAGTAATACACATGCAGTTCTACATAGATAATACCATATAGCCTTTATAGTTTTTCTTTTTCATTAAAAAATAAAACATATACATATTTTCTGATAATAAATAATCATTAAATAAATTATCATTTTTAAAGTGCATTATTTTTTGTGGTTATCATTTTTTTATTTAGCCAATTTTTCCTGATAGACTACTAAATAATTTCTATTATTTTAGCAGTATTCATATTGCTTAAAGTGAACATTCTGATACATCAATCTTTAACTTTGTATTAATTGCTTCTGTAAAATAAATACCTAAAAATACTATTGATGTCAAAGGGGATCTGCTCTCAAAGATGCTTAATGCCACAAGTAGATTAGAAAGTACCTGTTTACCCTTGCTGCCAAGGGGTATTACCAATTAAATATTTAATATTTTCCAATTTGACACATACAGTATTTTGTTTTAATTTGCATTTCTTTTTTAATACAATATCATACACCTTTAGTTCTTTTGAGTTTTAAAAATATTTTAAGGAGGGGCTGGAGCAGTGGCTCAACAGTTAAGGTGCTTGCCTGGCATGCATGAGTACGCGGGTTTGTACTCCAGCATCACGTACACAATGAAGTGTCAGAGCAACGAAAGCCACAGGAGAAACTAAAGTTGATCTCTTCTCCCCTCACCCCTTTAAAAATATATATATCTTAAGGAATAGTTATTAAAGTTTGTTTTCTTTCACTATTTTATTGCTAAGTGTATTTTTTACATTGATCATTTAAATATTTGTCACTTTCTAAACCCTTTTTAAATGCCATAGTGTGATAAACAGCCTCTAACCCTGGCTTTCATAATCTGGAATCTCTTTCCCTCAAGAATAAGATGGCTCTGTGACTTGCTTTTTCATATGGCCAATAGAATACAGAAAAGGGGATAGAATGTCACTTCTGTGACTAGGTTATAAAATCTCATGGCTCTCTTTTGTTCAGCAAATTTTCTACTGCCTTCTCAGTTTTTTGATGAAGCAAAATGTGTGTTGGAGAGACTCAACTGGCAAGGAAATAAAGATAGCCTGAGACCCACAGTCCAACAACCCATGAGGGAATGACTCCGCCTGGCTAACACTTTGGTCACAACCACAGACCTGTTCCTTCACACATGTCTCATAATAAACTCCCTCTGTGGCACATTCCATCTCCAAAGTCTCAATGTGAAGTTTCCAATGCACATAAATGTGAATTTAGCATATTATGTCTTCTAGAGATCAAACAAGCATTTTGAAATTCCATATGATGAATTATTGAGTATTGTATGGCCATTTGGTGATTTTATTGGTAGTCAAAAAGGAAATTTGGTCTCTTATTTGTTGACCTTTGATGAAGAAAGGTGAGAGAAGCTTTTGTAGATAAGCTGAAAGTTTTTAGTTTGGCAGGTAGCTTTTGGACAAGAATGAAATATGGTATTTCCTTAGCATCTTCTGTAATGAGATTTTGTTTGCATTACCAATTGCCTGATCTATCTGTCTTGTTTTTATTAAAGAAATTATTGGATATCCACTCAACATTTTACACTTCAATTAGCACTGGGATTATTAAGGACTCTCATTTTTTTTCAGATTTAGTAATAAAAATTGGAAATGTTATAGCATTATGCATGTCCTAGTATTTATATGGGTTTGAGAATCTGTTTACTGTATGTGTGTACTCATCTTGATTCTGTTAAAACTAAAAGATGAATACCCTGTTTCTTGATTCTCATGTGCGTAATTCCCTGGGAAATATTTCTTGGGGAGGACTGGATATTGCATAAGGTATCCCATTCCTCTTAGAGAGGATTTGAGGACACCTTTGTTTCTTCCTCTGCAATAACAATATTTGTCTCAACATTTCTATGTCAATATGTGTGGAAGTAGTTAAAGATTTAACCCATTTACTAATATAAGACATTCATTGATGAATGTCTGATTTGGCCCTCAGTTTACAAGGCATGTTAAGGCATCTAGAAATTGTGATTCAGGGAGGAAAGAGGAAGCCCACATTCCTCCACTTCCTTCACTCCTGGACTCCATCCTCCACACATTAAATATCTCTTTGTTATGTATACAAAACAGAATATTATTCAGCCATAAAAGAGAACAAAATCCTGTCATTTGCAGCAAAATGGAAGGAAATGGAGCACACTAACTTGAACAAAACAAACCAGATGCAGAAACCTATGTACCAGATGTCCTCTTTCATGTCCAGAAATTTTTAAAAAGGAGAAGTTGAATGTAAATTAGTGATTATTAGAGGTTGGGAAAGGGGTAAGTTGGATAAAGGGAGATTGGATTTGATCTGTATATGCTGTGTGCCTGCCTGTATTGAAATATCACCCTGAACTCCATTGACATGTACGATTAACACAGGTTAGTCAAAATTTTTCTTGTTTTAGAAAACGATTCCTTAAGAAGGGGAGCATAATATTTTCTTCTATTCTTTCAGATGTCTATTATTCTGGGAATTAGAGGTAAAATTTAATACCACCTTATTGGGATTTTATTCATACCATGTTTTCACAAAATGATAAATTTAGTAGTGAGCAATGTAGATTCGTGGATTTACCTACTAACTGTTTTCTTCTCATATAAAGTAGAGTGACCATATAAGAATTTGAAAGGTGAGAGCTGAAGATAGACAGGAATCGTTTACACAAGAGCCCAGAAGGAGATAGATGGGTGAAGAAGAGGAAATGGATCCCTCAATCACAGCTCTGCTCTGGTCAAGCCGCTTTTGAGGGATGACTACACGTGCTGTTCTAAACAAAAGAGGATTTGTCTTTCCTGCTCAGAGTCAAGATGCCTCTTCTTCTGCTGTCATATCATATTCTGACTAGAGAAGAGAAGACCAAAAGTCCACACTAAAGGCCAAAAGCCTACCCAACCTGGGAAATTCACAGGAATTTAAAGGTACAATACCTCCCATGGAAGAGTGGAGAGATTGACCTACTTCCAGGCTAGTCCAGAGATTCATCTACTTCCAAGAGTGCCAAGGGATAAACAGTCACCAATGCAAACTAACAGATTCTACATCCCAGGAAGCAGATGGAGCCTGGCCTAGTTAAAGTGGCCCTGGTCCTTTTACACAGAGCATGTTGATAATACAGTGGTGTCCTACCCTAAGAGAACTGCCTTCCAGGACTGTCCCTGAAGAACGATGGTTACCTAAGAACAGACAACTGAGGGATTCACTGCTATCTCCTGCATTTGGGGACTTTTAACATGACCAGTTATGCCATGCAGTATGCTGAGGAAAGAGGCATCATTTGGAATCAGAACACTTGGATTCCACCCAGAGCTGTCACCTATGTGAGCAAGCCATTATATCTCTTTAAACCTCAGTTTTCTCATTAGTAACAATCTCAGAGTATAAAATATGATGCTCTACCCCTCACACTTGTGATTTTTATTGCTTCATGTGTGTGTAAATTCCAGAACATTCCAAGAGAAACAGCGTGACATACTTGTCCAAACACAGATGCTATGACAGAAATGTAACTCTCCACTGATCAACAGCATGAAGGCTATGAATCTTCTTTTCATTCCTTTAGTATACATCCAGGGTAGCCTATATAGAGGGTCCCTGGAAAAGTTTTTCAATTGAGAAAACAAATTTAGAGATTTTGAGGTTCATTTAGGTAAATTTTAAAAATCACAAGAAATCAAATAAGTTGATTTTTTTTTTTTGAAAAACACATTTTCTTTTATTGTACCCTCACATGCGTGTCTGGCCAGTCTTGTTACATAAATGACAACTTTTTTTTTTTTTTGTAACATGAGTTTTAAGAGAAACCAAGCCTTAATTTGTTACTATCAAATTAAATTGCTATGACTTTTACGTTCAACAGAAAGTGAATGGAAAAAAAGAAGTGAAGTTTGAAGTGATACTACTAGTGTTTGTCCTGAAAAATATGTGAGGCACTGGGGTGGAAGGGTAGGGGCATCATAAAAACTTCTCTGGTTTCCGGAAGAGTACATTATAATTATCAGACTTCTGGCAAAACATGCAGCAGATGAACTCAAGCGCTCTGCATTATGACCTGTAACGGCCAAGGTACCATCTTGATTGGTGGTGGAACGTAGGAAATAGATACAGCCAAGGAGTAGGGAGATGAATTTTAGTTGCAAAACTTCATGCATTTGAATCTCCGTGCTTCTAGTTACTAGCTGTCAGATCGTGGGGGAAATTAATTTCTGTAAGTTCTTCATCCAAGGAGGCAATAATCATAACAACTGTCACCAGAGTTGTAAGAGTTAAAGGAAATAAATAGAACACTAAGTCTGACACCCCATAAGATCTAAACAAATGGTAGCTCTGCTCATCTTGCTATCTTCCATGTACTCTTAAATTATGTATAAACATGCAGATGCAGTACTGTATTTTAATGATATTCCTAAGGTTCTGACTCCATACATCCTTATAGTCAACGCACACACACATATATATTTCTTACTTTATAGCATCATTTTTCTTATGCTTTCTTTTGCAAAACAGGGTTTTCCTGACAAATTATGTCAATATTTTGTACATCAAATTATATTTGATAATGAGGGGTGGTGGGCATTACACTAAAATTTATAATTTTTAATGGAATAATTTTTAAATGTATAGAAACCTATTAGTCTTTTGAAAATCTGATGAAAGCTATTTATTTATTTTTGCCAAATGCACAAATCCTTTTTGCACCAAACATTGTATACAATTAAAGAGGTCATGGACTTACCTTAAAAATGTTTAAAACTGCAGCTGGAGCAGTGGCTCAGCAGTTATGACGCTTGCCTGGCAAGTGCAAGGACATAGGTTTGAACCCTAGCACTACGTGAACAACGAAGTGTCAGAGCAATGAAAGTCACATGAAAAACTACATTAAATTGATTTGTTTTCTCTCTCTGTCTCACTATCCTCTCTCTCTTAAAAAATGTTTAAAACTGTTTAATGATGTGAATAAACATTTGATACCGCAAGGTAACACAATTCTTAATTTACCTATTATTTAAAATCAAATTTATCTGACAATTTTTAATGAAGTACCTTATATAGAATTGTGTTTAATGCCATCTGAAATGTATCTATGTGCCACAATATTTGCTAATAAGATTATTTTTAACCAAGATTTATTAACTATGCTGTATCTAGCAGTTTTGTATCCAGTGACTAAATGTATTATTAATGGTACTGGAATACCATTAATATTAGTGTCAAATGGGAATACCAAATTACTCAATCTGTTTAATCTTCTTGTGTGCTTTTCCTGTAGCAGAGAACCAGCAAACATGAGGACATTTTTTTTTCCTGGAATATTTCTTTTTAACCTTTATATTTTCAACAAGCTTCTTCAAGAAATTTCTGTGAAGTAATCATTCTCTCAGCATGTCAAAATCTAATGGAGATACAAGGGCATTTAAATCTTAAAATGAATCAGTAAGGTGGTAAGTTTACCACTAAATACTTTTAACTCCTTTCCTGCACTCAATATTGCATTAAAGTTAACGTAATGTAGTAGGTGTGAGTATTTAAAAATAACCAAAGGTTAATACACTAAAGATTTCCTTAAAATCTGATATTTATGCTAATAAAAATAAATCGTGACTCCTTCTGAATATATGTTTAAAGCTAAGTTTCTAAAGATGTGAAAAGTCTTAGGGAGATGTAGTTGAGCTGTTGGGCAACTTTAAATTTTGATTTCTGAAGTCATAAACGAAACAGTTATAAACTTGCTCTAAGGAGAAGCTGCCAACCTGGGAGAACCCAAGTCACTGTCTTACTTGGAATTTTCAGTCTCCTGTGTGTCTCCAAAATTCAACTAATGGAACCTGATTGTTCACTTCGTTTTTTTCTTAAACTGTGGAATTTTAATAATCCGTTATCCATGATGCCTCAATGTGAGGTTTATGGTTGCTGTTTGTTTCAGTGTCACCAGGTGAATCAAGGGGTAAATAAAAAGGGCTGGAGCAGTGGCTCAGCAGTTCCCAGGCTTGCCTGCATGCACGAGGACGTGAGTTCAAACCCCAGCACCATGTACATGACAAAGTACCAGAGCAACGAAGGGCATATGAAAAACTAAATAAAATTGACTCTCTCTCTCTCTCTCTCTCTCAATCTGTCCCTATCTTAAAAAAAAAAAAAAAAAAAGAGGCAAACGAAAGCCGTTCACAGAGTGGTAAGAAGAAACTTCACTGGCAGTTTTGTTTGGTTGCTGATCTGGTGCATCCGCCGTGTGTAGAGACAGCAGGATCATTCAGGAAATTCAATATACCCACAGAGAGAAGCTCAACATGACAGCTTATTTTGGGAGTCATTCTATCATGAGGATGTGTTTGTTCCTGGAGCAGACTCAGAAAGTCTCCCTTTTACTGAAATCCCTTGATTAAAGAGACAGATGATGTTTGTTACATAGAGAATGGTTTGCTCTTGACAAAATTGTCTTCTTATTGTCAATATTTTTATTACAAGGAATATATTTTATTGCTAAATATTTGTTTATTGTCTGTTTCTAGCAGCACAGATTGAAAAATCGTTCCTGAAAAGCTGGGCACAGACATCCTATAAATTGCAAATTATAAATCCTACAATAATTCATATGACACTTGTATCATATAAACGATAGTTTCTGAAGAAGATCTGGTAGTATATCTACTATATTTTTTACAGTTTTAGATTTGTAATATTTATACTAGTAATATAGTTCACCAAAAATTATTTAGTAATTAAAATTTAAAAGTTAAATTCAAATGCTATTGTGTTTTAACCAGAACATTTATATAAAACAAACAGTGGTATATTAATCGTGACTAAAACTTAAAAATAACAGTTGTTAGGGCATTTTTATCATGTTTTTTCTCTTTCATTCTCTTGAAATGTTTTCTCTACTTTACCTACAATTTCTTTTCAGTCTTGGGATTTGCTGTCCACATGACTTCTTTTGCTAACATGAGTCAGGATGGCTAGACTATTTCTTGGTAAATGATAAATGTGAGTATGGTACATGGAAAGCAGGTGGGGTGGGTAGCTCTGTCTCTTCACTTTCTGGACTTCATGCTGATTGAGTTGCTTTTGGATTCAGTAAGTGCCTCACAAATATTCTCATAATATAAAACAACATCATCAACGGCTTCTAAGGACAAGCAATGATTCACTGGATGCGATGTGTCAGGTAGGTAATGAGCATTATTTCCCCATGTGAAGTAGGTCGGATGTTCCTCATCAACATTAAGAACTCTGATGAAGCTGCCTTTTTGAGTTGATCTGTTTAGATTTTTTTTCTTTTGACCTGTCTCACATTAAATTCTTCAAATTCAAATTTCCTTTCTTTCCATTAAATTACAGTCACTAATTCATTTCCTTCTCCAAATTGAAACTACAAACACAACATTTCTCAACAGTTTTAAAGTTGTTCAAGATGACCTTATTTTTAAATACTTTCCATATGTTCTCTGTGAGGCAAATACTGTCAGGGCCTGAAATGAGCAAGTTCTCAGAGGAGTTGTTTCTTCACATTGTTTGATGTTATGGTTTGGACTGAGGTTTTCCCCAAAAGCTCCTGTGTTAATGCAGGTATATTCAGAAGTGAAATGATTCAATCATGAGAGCTGTGACGTTATCATTCCTTCCTAATTTGAATATACTAATTGGGTGGTAACTGTAGGCAGGTGGGGCACGGCTAGAGGAGTCACTGGGGGTGTGCCCTGGAAGGGTCCATCCTCCCTACAGCCCTTGCCCTCTCTCTCTGCTTCCTGGTTGCTACAAGCTGAGCAGCTTTCCTCTGCCATTTCCTTCTGCCATGATGTTCTGTCTCAGCTTGGGCCCAGAGCAATGGAGTTGACCAACCATGGGCTGAACCTGGGAAACCACGAGCCCAAATAAACTTTTCCTCTTCTAAGTTGTTCCTACCAGGTATCTTGGTCACATGGATGAAAAGCTGACTAACACATATGGCATGAAGCTCACGGTTAACTCTTGATGAAACAATCCATGCACTGAGTGGTTCCAGATGGTGCTGATTGACTTTTCTATATGTTATTTACTTTTGACTCACACATCAAGTCCTCAAAGTGTTGTTGTCTTGGAGAAGGAAAATGATGAAGATGTGACCTCTGTAGCTTGAAGTGCAACTTGTCATTCATGCTCAGACTTTGGTGTCACAGTTAAATACTCTTTTCCCTGCTACTTAGTGGCCTTCCATTAGCACTTATGGAGGGGAAATATGTGTACCTTTATCACATCCCTGTTCTATCTTGTTTTTATCCCAACTCTGAATTTTCAAACTTCTTTCTTTGTTCTATGTGCTTTAGGAAGGGTTCCAGAAATCTGAATTTCTTGTGCAAGCACTGCACACATGCACACACATATTCAATGCTTAGTAGAGTTCCTGGCACACAGTAAGAATTAATGAAAAATGAATAAATGGATGAAGACACAAAGGAATAAATAATTAAATGAACTACATTGAAATATGAAGAAAGATTTCAGTGAATTTTGGAGCTGGATCAAGATGCTTTGTCTTGTTGCTGATTCTATTAAAGTTAAGATGAAGATTCAGCATTTTTGGAGATAAAGAAATTAACATGGGGCCTGGAAAGATGGTCAGTGGTAGCATGCTTGCCTGGCATGTACAAGGACCCGGGTTTGATCTCCAGCACCATGTACACTGCTAAGTGGAGGAAAAAACAAAAATCAAGTGAAAAAATAAAATTAACTCTCTCTTTTTCTCTCTCTCTTTAAAAAAAAGAAATTAATATGGGTGCCCTTTCAAAGTTAAATAAATAAATGCATCAATAGACATAAACATTTCAAAATACTTTCTATGCTACAACCTTAAGGTGATTAGCAATTTTGTGAATAAGTGAACACAAAGTCCTATAACATAACTATTGCATCTAAAAATAGATTACGTATTAATCACTACTTAATTACTGTTTATCAGCTTCATAGTTGTGTCTAAAACATTGATTCTCAAAGTATCCTTCAGATCAAAATTTTAAGTGTTCTCACCCTTTTGATAACTTTTGTTTTCTTTACTGGTACATGGCACCTCATTAAGAAAGAATGGAAATACAGAGCAAGTGAAATCACTGTAATGATTGTAATAGTAAAATAACCTTATTAAATACTTTCTTAGTCTAAATAATATATAAAAATTATATAAAGAACTTATATATAATATCCTATATTAGTATGGTCATTATTACATCTGTATTAAATAATCAAAGAAGAAATACATGAGGCCAGGTATGGTGGTGCTCATCTATAATCCTACTGATTCAGGAGGCAGGCAGGATTGCAATCTCAAAGCCATCCTTAGCAATTTAGCAAGGCTGTATCTCAAAATGAAAAATAAAAAAGGGCTGGGGATGTTGCTCAGTGGTCAAGCACCCCCTGGGTACAATCCCTGCTATCAAAAACAAGAGAAAGAAATATGTGTGAATTATATACAGATTCTACGCAAACGTCTACCTGAACTAGATGTGTTAGAGCCTCCCAAATACATTTCATCCCACTTGACTATATAGTAGCCACAGAATTTGAGGGACACTGATTTCAATGGCAGTTCTAAGAATGAGTCCTGATGGATACTTTCCCATTATTATACTGATTGGACTGGGGACAGTGTATATTTCAGATTGAAGCCAAACAACATTTCACAGTGGTAATGATCTAGTTATTTTAGGATATTCCCATTAGAACAAAATATAAGGCTTTCATTTCAAGGCTATGGAAAGCTAGGCAGCTCTCATTCTCTTTCTGAATCTCTTTCTGTTTCTCGGGCTATGAACAAAGCCACTTGTAGTCCCAGTTACTGCTGGCAGCCATTCTATGCCCATGAGGACAGCAAACCTTCAGAAGACATCACTGTTTATGGGAGCATGGCAAGATGGAAAGATGCTATATGCCAATGACATCACTGGTCAGCCTTGAAGCACTTTAACCTTGGAACTTTCCAGCCACATGAGCTAACAAATTCTCTTATGAGTTAACTATTATAGGCTGACTTTTCCGTTATTTGTCAATGAAAGAATCCCTCATAGTACAACATGTATCAAACCATCTTCTCCACTTGGCTGTGAGCTGTGAGAAAGTTCTAGCAAAGAGTTTAACTTTTCTAAGAAATCGTTTTTTAGGATTCCCTACTGTTACCTAGTTTGTTTGAATTATTTTATACTAGAGTCTCTATTGAAAGTATAAGAAAAATATTAAAGAAATTTAAATCTAATATTTGGGTAAATAATAGTCTATTTTCTTGGTAATGAATCTTTAATAAATTTATTAGAGGCTTACTTAAGGAACAGAAGATATGATTTCTACAGAGCCTGGAATAGCAGAACATTAGAAAAGACATGAAGATATTTAAGTAAATTAACAGCAGAAAAAATCAGAAAGAAATTTCTCAGCAAGTGCTGAGCATGGTGGCACAGGTCTGCAGTGACCCTGGAAGCTAAAGCAGGAGGATAGCAAGGTTGAGGCCAGAATCAGCAACTTGGTGAGACCCTGTTTCAAAATAAAAAAATTAAAAAGGGCTGGGGATGCAGTCCAGTGGTAGTAACACTGGATTCAATCCCTAGTACCAAAAGAAAAGAAAGAAAATTTCTCAGCAGTTATATTAGTCTAACAAATATGTCCTGCAACCACGAATGCTTAAATTGTGCTTATCTGTAATATCTTTCATGTAACAGGCATCTAGATAACAATAAACGTTCCTGAATATGTGATCCATTCTCAAGAAGTGAAAACTGAAAATTAATCAATCATAGGAGAAACACAAATATGTACCCACCAGTACAGTGGTGACGTTTTAAGGAAAACAATAAATGTAAATAAATGAATGGAGGAAGATTTCTTCTGTAAATTGAAAATTGCATACAGATCTATAGTAATATGAAATATATCTAAGTGTGCTTTTAAGGCTTTCATTGTTTGAAATAAAAAAACTACTCTAGCTAAGGAGAAAAAAGTGAATTAGTTGGCAACATGTACATGTAATCTACGAAAGGCTAAGTTAGGATTAGAAATGTACAAAAACTCAAACCACCCCAGAGACTGAGAAGCAGGACTTGAAGCTCAGTGTAGTGCCTCATACCTATGATCCCAGTGGCTCAGGAGGCTGAGGCAGGAGGATCACAAATGCAAAGGCAACTCAGTGAGGCTCTAAGTAATTTAGCGAGACATTGTCTCAGAATGAAAAAATTAAAAATGGACTGGGGATGTGGCTCAGTGGTTAAGCGCCCCTGGGTTCAATCCCTGGGAAAAAATAAAATAAAAGAAAGAAAAAAGGAAGCAGGACTTGGAATAGGAAAAGTTGAATCATAATGCAGCTGTTCATACCCTTGTTTATAGCACACAATTCACAATAGTTAAACTGTGGAACCAGTCTAGGTGTCCATCAACAGATGAATGGACAAAAAAAGTGATATATATACACAATGGAGTTTCATTCAGTCATAAAGAAGAATGAAATTATGTCATTTTCAGGAAATGGATGGAACTAGAGACCATTATATTAAGTGAAATAAATCAAACTCAGAGGTCAAGGGTTGCATGTTTTCTCTCATGTGTGGAAGTCAGAGAGTAGAAAGGGAAAGAAAGGTGGGAGCAGCAGATCTCAGGATAATCAAAGGGAGATCAGTAGAGGAAAGGGACCTAGGTGTGGGTGGGGGGGAAGGGGAGGGGATTGTTAGGGAGGGTTAGTGCCAAATTGTATTGCATATTGTGTGCCTATGTGAACATATAACAACAAATTCCATCAATACATACAACTATAACGCACCAATAAAAATGTGGGAAGCATTTAAAAAAGAAAGAGTAAGTAAATAAATGAAATGGAATATACCATGTAAAAAATAAATAAAAACAGATGGGGGCGGGATGAAGAATGCAGCTGTTCAAGGGATGTGAGGAGACCAAGGCTGGCAGCCACCTGAATAAAGTTGATTTCAGCGGAGTCTATGAAGCTTTGATTGCAGGAGAAACAATGGAAAATAGAAGCCACTCTTTTGAAGAATTTTTCTGTGAAGCGGAGCACAGGAGATAGGAGGTGAGGGGCGGGTTGTTTGTTTTTATGCTGATGTGACTGAGTCACTGGCTGGAACCCTTCCCGCACAGTGTCAGGGCTGGTTCCTTCCCATCCTTCATGTTTCAGCACTGTCACCTACTGGCCCTCGTCTCTTTACAGTGCTTGATCTGCATGTGTTTGAGCGTCTGAAGTGTAGGATGAACGAGAGCGGCAGCGTTGTCTTGCTTACCTCTAACTCTCGCATTGAGGAAAGTGCCTGTCACATAGCAGGACCTCAGTATTTGGGGGATAAATTAATATACACAGTGATGCTTGGAACTTCAACTGTTTCCACTGATGCTGATTCAAAATTCCAGGATTCAGTTGCTGAATAACCAAGATCAGATGCCATGTAGTCCTTTACCTAAACAGGCTCTGTTCCCCCTAAGGTTATGGGGTAGGGTTAGGCACCTGAATTTACTGAGCCCCAAAGCTACATAGAGGGGAGAGAGGCCTTCCTCAGTGGGAAATCAAATACTGCTAGGGATCCCAATGACAAATGCTCCCTGCAGTAGAGAACAGTAAGGATGGAGGGGGATGTCCATTTCCTGCCATAAACAAGTCATAAATGAAGAGACAGTTTACATTCCTGCTCATTCATTAGAAGCTTTTAGTTTCATCCCTGTTTCCCAAGGAAGGATTTTAGCACCAAGTCTCTGTGCTCACGTAGGTAGATAAACATTCCTCTCCATTAAAACAGGCAGGAAGCCTGGAGATAATTAGACCCACTGTGTCCAACAATCAGTAACACGGGGAAGAGGGTGGAAAAACAAGGACAAGTGGGCTAGATAATCCCTAAGGGAAGCAGAGGTGAGGCCTTTTCAATCAGTCAGGAGACATTCTGGTTGTTGCCCTTCACGGACGGTGCTGTGCCTGTTTGTGTAACATGACTTCAGTTTCCCTGTCATCTGTCCCCTCTCCTCTCGTCCTCTCCTCATACAAACTCCCTTCCCCAGACTCTCAGATGTGGGTGTGGTTGCCTTGACTTCATCACAGTGAGGGCAGGAGCCATGCAGCCCAGCGGCCCTGCTCTCCACAGGAGGAACACCCAGGAGCTGGCACTGTTTGCTTTATTTATCTTTCAGTGCTTGCGATCTGGTAAGTTAGGAGAGCTTTTTGGAAATCTAAGGACTGCTCCAATTATTTATTTCCAACCAGACAATCATGGCTTCTAGAATGATAAGCTTGACAGACTGACCAACTCCACAAGGGCTGGGACAACAGTGATATTTTTGTGACTAACACCATGCCTAAATCAAACTGGTATTTCAGTTCACTTGGGGGAGAATAAAATAACAAATAAATGAATGAAACAGGCAAAGACATATGAACCAAGCTGACTCCAAAGACCTCCACTGCAGCATTCCCTCCTCTCCTCATTGTTAAGTGAGAAGGCGCTGTAACTGTAGATGGTGACACCACTTAATTGCACATTTATTGTGTAATGTCTTGGTCTTCTCTCATTGCTATGTGTTTTCTTCTCCTGCTGTCCCCTATGGTCCTGTAATACTCATCTGAGTTTGAAAAGACATCCTGATAAGCATTAGAGCATCTAAAACATGAATACTCCTTCAACCTCCTCCTTGTTACAAGCACATACGTGATTTCTAATCCTAAGGAAAGATTATATATATAAAATTCACATATATATGAAACAGTGTACAAGGTAAAATTTTTACTTACATGTGATAGTTTATAAGGTCCACTATGAGCTTATAGTGTTTTTCAAGGTTAAAATAATATTCCTAGAAGTTTTGTTATAACAGCCCTATTTTCCATTAGACTTAGAAAAAAAGTGTAGTTTTCTTAAAATTCAGTTCAACTTTTCAAGATAGGATCATTTGAATAATTTTAATTCATAAGTACTGTTGTTTAATACCATAAAAGAGCAATACCCTTAATTTTATTAGCCTGTTCCATCTAGGTTCTGTAGAACAATATATCTCCAGTAAACCTGTTCATTTCGTAACCATCCCCAGAAATCCTTTCCATGTAGTGTTCCTTTATGGAGGAGTGAGAATGGAAAAGTCACTTTGTTTTTTCAAGGACTTTTTAAAAGTCTGTTTTTGTACCAGCCTTATCTCTCTGCCTTTCTTTTCATCAGTGAGATGCATGATAAGATTAATAATCATTATAAATAATAAGTGCCTACAGTGCCTTTCACCAGCCACTATTGAGATGACCTTCTTTTCATACAATATTTTGAACCAACATTACTCTAAAATGCAGTTAAGTATAATCAATGCTGGGTTTTTAATAAGATGGGTTAAAGACACAGAACTAAATTTTAGCTCTGGAAATAAGGAACAGCTCAAATGACACTTTTAAAAATAAGAAGACTAAAACATAGAGAGATGGGATGATTTTCTTATCCTCCATAGGCTGCTATCTAGACAAAAGGCCAGTAGCTTTTTTTTTTTTTACATCTACTGTTGACTTTTGCACCCAGAATACCAATTGTTAAATGTTCTTAATTTTACTCATAGGATTGTTTTACCAAAGTTATATTGAGGAAGCAAATACTAATTACACTCTTTGGATATGTCTCGGCTATTCATTCCTGCTGTTATGGCAGTTATTTGACCTATAAGCTCCAATTCTAGAAAAAAATTCCATGATTAGATATTGCCGTCACACCCACTCAATTTATTTGGGTATAGACTGTGTGAGTAGCTTGAGTGGACTCAGGCCACAGCAGTGGTTCTGGTCTGGAGACAGCAGAGCACCCATGTCTAGTTAGGAAGTGGAATGGATACAGGCTCACCTGGGTCCACAAAGGCCTCCAGGAAGAGGTAGAGCAACAGGCTGGGAGGAGGAGGCTAGCAATTCAAGCAACCGAGGGAAGGAGCAGTGACTGCGGATGAATGGTGACCATGAGCAGAGCACCACCTGACCAGCGCGATGTATCACCCCTGCAAATCCTGCTAGTAAAGAAGCTTGCAGGAGCATGGCTGGGTAGGGTCTTCTGTCTGGGGCTGGTGCTTTTCAGGGAAAGATCTTCACAACGAGAGCTCTGTGGAAAAACCATTGCTTGCCTGTCGACCAACCCATTTCTGGGTGTGCACCCTTTCAGCAGTGTGACCATTTCCGCAGCACTGGCTCTGGATGTAAACATGTCCTGGTTTGAGCATAAACCCACTGCCTCTGTTTGAATTTTGGATGGATTTTCCAGAAATGATGACTATGTGTTGATTCTTCATCTGTTCTCATGTCTGGATCAGATTTGTGTGATATTTTGAGAGGTTACTGTGGCTTTGTAACTCATTTTTTGCTTTGGAAAGTTAACTCTCCTTACCATGGCCATTGTGGTTGCCTAGCAACAAAGGACAGCAGAGCAGTGGCAAGGATTCCAAAACTCTAAGGAATGGGGATAGTTGATGTCTTTCTCATGGATAGGGGATCCCAGTGGGTCTGGTTTGAGATGGGAGAATGTCACAGCAAGACATCTGTAGTCCCAGGCTCTGAAAGCATGGAGACAAACAGGTGAGTTCCCTGCTCCTCCTGCCTCCAAATAATTCATGGTACTATCTGGATAAAGTAACCTTCAGGACTTCAAACATAACCTTCCTTTAAAGTCTATGGGAAAACATCAAACAGTGTTTTTTCCTTTCCTGGAGAGCAATCTTTTGCTTTGGTTGCTGCTCTTTCCTGATCATGAAGCAAGGCCTCTCACACAACAGATTTCAATAAATATTTGCTGAATGAATAAAATGTCCCTCATGTGCACTTCTGAAAATCACACTCACCCACCCCAACCATTTTACCCATGTGGGAAGGGTGAAGACGCTGAGCCAGCCTTCTTTCAGAACCACTGAAATGAAAGGTCACTGACACACTCTCCTGCCAGGATGTACACACACGCACAAGCTAGGTCGTTCTTTTTCTCCAAGTTCCCCAAATAAAAACCCAGATCAACCCTGGATGCAAGTTTGGGAGTATAGTTCACCTCTATAATTGATCTTGAGTGTTGACCCAATATTCGTTTCCCCTTCAGATGTGAAAATACCTTCCATTTTTCGAATTTTCTTTCAAACGTTCAATGGGAGATGACAATTCCTGGTCTCTAGAAGGAGCTATCTCCTGAAGGCAATATCCTGTGTGAGGTGTTCATATGCCACCCTGGTTCTGCCTTGCACAGTTTTAAAACATCTTTTCCTCATGTGAATGTGTAAACCTTGCTTTTAACCTTGGGTCTGTGGTTCATGAATGATGTGGGAAATTCATGAATCTCCCAAGATTTTGTGTAAATTTATTATTACTATATGCCAAAGAGTCCATGACCCTTGAAAAATGTGCAATCTGTGGGTGCTTTTGTTTGTTAAAGCAAAGGAAATTTAGAAAACATTCATTACCAGAGGGAGGTAGTATGGGGGAATCTAACCTGAGGGGAACCTCTGACTTCCACAAGAAGTCCAGTTAACTTGGGGCTTAAGTAAAGTGAAACACAGAACCATGGGGAACCCAAGGGGGGAAACCACGGTCTGACACCAATATTGGCTTATTCTGTCATCATACTTTTGTTCTTAATTGTATGATGATGAACCCCTCCTGTTGTAAGACCATGTTTATTGAATAAAAATTTAAAAAAAATAAAAAATAAAAATACTTTAATATTTAAAAAAAAGAAAACATTTATTTTCTTCTAATTTCCCTTGCAAAACACCAAGGGGATATCCAAACAATTGGAGGGGTGAATGTAACTTTATCAAACAGAGAGAAAACCCCTTGACGAACAACTTTGAAATGAATAGCCCAGGGTACAGTCAACAGGGTAGCCATGTGAAAAGCAGGACAGTACTTTCACTGTAAATTATTGTTAGGGTCTTTGTTCTCCTGGCACATGGAGCTAGTGCTCTCTGCAGGCAGAGGCTGGGTTTTTGAGGCAGGAGACAGGGAATACCATGCTACCCTCCTTGATCCTTAGGTGGTTTCAATTGACCTCTTTCTCTTCTGAGCAGGAGCAGACTGGTCTCATGTAACTCTGCCTGCCCTGCCTTCTCCTCTTGCCTCCTCTTTAATTCTCATGCCCTTGAGACAGACCTTCTCCACAGTTTACATAAACTGAATGGGAAATTGCTCTTAAATTGTCTAAGCAAGGGAGGGTTTAGGCCCAGATGCAATTAACCTAGGGAATAAAAAAGCATTTTCCCAGGAAGCCTGTTGTAAGAACTGGGTGTTCAAGAGCAGTATTTCCAAATCAATTTTAATAAAATTATCTATTTACATGAACTAATTGGTGACTGGTACTCCAATTTAAGATAGAAAACGTGGAGCAAAATGTTGAGAAATAAGATAACAGTATTACATTAAAAGGAAGGGAATCTATGATCTTAGAAAGCACTGAGAAAGAAAGAAAGAAAACTACTGTAAGGCTGATATGGCATGTTGTTGCTACCCGCCAATAGAGTTTAAAGAACTTTTTCCAGTATCTCCATGAACCTGGAAGTAAGAAAACACTGCAATAAAAACAAGCTTCATAAATACATTGGTTAATTCTATTTATTTGTTTTATCTCGCGGCTAATAGGCTTTCCGAAGCTTTGCTTTTCTTAATTATTGTTCAGCATGATTTCTCTGTGTATGCTGAGTTTCTATGGTTACTCTGAGGCCATGACTCATGACCTTTAAATATCATTGTCAGGCAGCCAAAGCTCCCTTGGTTTTTAAATCAGTAGTTTCAGGCATTATTATTCACAGTGAGCAGTTTCAAATAGTACTTTCTGGGGTGCATGTGTGGCCCCTGCAACGCGCACTTGAGAGTGTTTTGTTTCGTTTGGCTTCATTCAGCAACTGAATGGTCATGTCTTGCTTGGAATGTCATTGGATGGGTTAAAAATAAACAAAGGTTTGTCCTTGTTCTACACAAGGGAGTCATCTGAGAAATGCAAAAACATGGTAGAAAAATAATTACATACAACATGAAACATAATAAGGGCTAGAAGAGACAGGTGTCCAAAATAGGTTTATGCTGTACAGAAGCAAGTCGCTCTTCTGAGTAGGCCCAGGGAAGCTTCAGGAGGAGGCAGCATTGAGTTATGGTGTGAGAAAATGTTATGACTTCAACAAGCAGAGAAGAGAACGTGGACCTGCTAGTCAGAGGAAATGACTTCAGGAAAGGATAAAATAGACTCTGGAACCACGAGTTAGCACAGTTTGGTGGAAATATCAGACAAAAGGAAATGAAAGGTAAGAGGGCCCGGTTTACTAAGGTCCTTCAAAGCTGGCTGTTTGCATTCAGAGCAATTGTGATGTCCTAAACGTGGTTTTCCATTTCGTGATAGAGAGGTGCTGTCAAATAGAAAGCAACAAATTACTGGTTTTTGCTGATTTTGATATGATGCACGTAAAACAAGTCTGGAAACCAAGTGTTTTCTTCTGCTAAGTGAGAATTTAATTTTTCTCTGTAGTCATTGATTATCTTGTGAACATTTTAAGTGTCTCTAAATGTTTTTAAAAGTAGGTAAAGTGAAACACTTGCATAGAAATATGGAAATAATGCAATATATTCATTAGAGAGGCTGTGGAACAGAAATACAAAGAAATATTAAAGCAAGGCTTATTTGTTGGTAATGATGGAGTACAATTTGCTTAATCTATGAGGTTTGCTAAATCATTCAACAAATATTTATTGATCACACTATTCCTTTTTAAGATGCTGAAGAGACAGTAACAAAAACAAGAGGAAAATACCCTCTATTCAAGGAGTTTACTTTGCCAGTTGGAAGGAGACACAATGAATATAATAAATAAGCAAACTCTGAAATATGGTAGAAAGCGGTAACAAGATTAGAAAAATCAAGGGTAAAGGGCTCGATTTTAAATGAGATGCATATAATAGTTTTAACAGAGAAGGTGATTTTTGAACAGAGACAGGAAGGATATAGGGATAAGTAAACTGGACAGAAATGGAGAAAGTATTCCTAGGACCTTGGGATTATCTGGGAGCCAAGTGAAGGCATTATTTCAAAGGGGGAAGATGAGTCATGTCAAAGGCTATTACGTAAGCAGAATCGTGACCAAAGGCCAGTGGAGATGGGAGAGTGGAGCTCTTTGGTGAATTTGCTTAGTGCAGTTTCTGTGGAGTGGCACTAGTGAGTGTCTGATTGGAGTAGCTTTAGGGAAAAAAAAAATAGGAGGAAAGGAATTGGAGGCAGTGAGAATATAGTTTTGCCATGAAGGGTGTCAGAGTAATCAACAGAAACCAAGGGAGGAAGAAGACTCAAGCTTCAATAAATAATATGTTTGTATGCAAATGATTCAGGAGGGTGACATGGGAAAGAGAGGAGAGGAGGGAGAGAGAAGGAGACAGTTGGAGACAGAGAGAAACAGTTTAGGAGACCGAGAATTCCCCAAATCTGCTGTTTCATAGAAGGATAAGCTATCTTTCCTCCACTTTTTTCTTTTTTTAGTTGAAATAAGAGATTCTGCAGGTTTTCAGAACAGATTGTTCTGTTCAGACTGCTTATTCTCAAGAGAGCCTTTAAAGGCTATTTTATCTTCTGCGAGTAAAGTTTACATTCCATTATTTTTATTTCCTTTTGAAATGTCCGGAAATTGACATTTGGAGGAAATACTTTAAAAAATTTATCTCACGTGTTACAGTTTAAAGATCTATTCGATGTGAGGGGTGTGTGTGTGTGTGTGTGTGTGTGTGTGTGTGTACCTGCCTGAAATAAAATTTGGAATTCTGAATTCTTTTTTTTCAGCATGTTATCTGGAATTTCAGAGTCAGATAAACGATCAAAAACATCATTGGTAAGAAATCAATTTTTGCAAGATTTCTTTTAACAAAAAGGCAGCATAACTAATAAAACTGTAATTTAATTTAATTACTATTGAGGTTTTCTGTGTAGAGTTTAGTTTTCACATTTTACTACTAAACATTTTTACATAAAACATAGAATTCTTTCCCATAAAGTGGGGGGGGGGTGTGGTAGCTCAGGGTGCCTCTGGAGCCCTGGGGAAGTTAGGTGTGACAGCTGTGGCCTTGCCCATCTTAACATGAAACAAATGCCGCACTACTCTCTGTGACACTACAATACTGGAGACATCCTGGGCTATTTTGAAGCATTTGCTTACGTATGAGGCAAGCCTGGAATTCAGGCATGTTACAGATCCTGCATATCATTCTTAGGTTTAGCCGCTTGGATTTAAATCACAGTCAATCACAGTCGATTCCAGAAATACCTGGCTGCATTGTTTTTCCAGCCAGCTGACAGCAGGCCCAGCTCTGAGCCTTCAGGCCATTCTTCCTCTAAGAGCTCTGTGATTCCCTGAGAAAGCTGGGTCCCTCCCTTGCCTTTGGTGACTCGGAGGGGCTTGTTGAGAGTGTTGAAGCGGGGTGATGGGTATAAACAGTTTACTGCCCTTGTTTTCTACTTCTGTATGTTTGAGAATTTCCCTTTAAAAAGAAAAAAAAAAAAGCAAGTTATCTGTATTTCCCCCAGGCTCCCTTGATTCAATTTGAGGACCCTCCAGACTCCACCCAGAGACATTTCTAGAATAATCCTTTCAGCTCGAGGATAGAAGTGAAATGGTATAAAAGAAAGTTCACAGGACTAGGATTTAAAAGATTTGGAATCAGACCCAAAGTTGCCACCTGCAAGCCGTGTGCGGACACCCAAATCCTTTCAAGTCTCTGAGTCTTGTTTTTCATCCATAGACTGAGAATAATATAACATGGTCTACGTCAAATATAACACTTAGAGGGGCTGGAGTTTGCCCGGCATGTGTGAGTCTGCAAGTTCAAACCCCAGCACCACGTACACAATGAAGTCTCAGAGCAACAAAAGTCATGTGAAAAACTAAATAAAATTGTTTCTCTCTTCTTCTTTTTCTCTCTTTCTCACTGTCCCTTTCTCTTTAAAAAAAAAATGATGTTTAGGGATTGAAATGGTTGGTGAAGTAACAAGAAATATACAAGACTATAGTTATTTGGAATTTATAACATTCAAATGGACTCCCCTGCGGGCCAGGGGACTTGACTCTTGAATTTCTGTTCCTTTGGGAGTTGGTGTTTCTGGACTGTCACTCCCTCCCTGTCCCAGCATCACTATATCAAAACAATCAATTCTCTCATGCATAGCCAGAACCTCACAGTTTCAATTATTTTAGTTCGTAAAAATGTGCATATCTCTATTCTTTAGTGTATTTCAATTAATGTGGCACCAGACAAACTGGACCTGGCCCCGAATCCATAATAATTTTCAGAACGAAAGTTTTTGTTGGAGAAATGTAAGTCAAGGTGAAACGAAATTAGATTGGTAAAAAGGTTTTAATTAAAGTTTTGTTTTCAACTCTGGTGCTAATTTAAGCTTATATTGCTTTTTCTAAGCTCGGAAAAGAAAATCTGATAATGAAATTTTATTTTATTTAGTGCAGGTATTTATGATTTTGTTGCCCTCACTACACAATATGAACAGTGTCTTTGTGTTTGGTGGGGACCTTTGCGTCTGAGAAATGAGATACTTCAGGGCACCCATCTGTTCGCTGCCCTTTCCTCTAGTGATGCTTATCAGCTGGCATTCTAGAGGTAGCCTTCTCATGGCAGCATCCACACTGAAAAGGACAAGGTGCCAATTACCACATTCAGGATTTCTGCCTAGGACTCCCAATTAGCTTCCTGGAGTTCAGAACCCATCCCTTTCCAATTTACAGTTGACATGGTTGAGAGCCCTGGGGCTCGCTTTTGCTTTAGTTTCCATGCCTCTACATTTCTGAAAGAATACACTTAGCTGGAGGGACATAAGGCACATCCAGGGTGACTACAGCCTCCTTCTGCCCACACTGTCTCTCTAAAGTCATGAAACTCGTAGAACGTACAACTCAAAGGAACGGATTCTGCTGGGTACCAAGACGCACCCAATTGCAGGAGGACCATGGTTGCTTCTTTTTAAAAATTATTTGTAGTCTTGATAGCGAAGACTGAGATGAAGGACAAAATCTTCTCAGTTGTACGATGGCATCTTGATCACCCACATTCCACATTTAAGCACATTCCACCTCTGAGTTACCACTGAACAGTTAGAGTGGCTATTTATTTTCTCACTGCCCAGTGTTTGAGATCTGCTGTTCCCCTGGATTCTTACAATAACATGTGGGGGCAGTGTCCAGAGTCATTACCATCATGTAAATACTTTCCTTATTATTACTATTACCAATTTAGAAATTAAGAAGTTGAGACTGAGGGAGGCTCAAAGAGTTTTCAGATGTTGAGTGATCAAAGATTATATGTTCACTCTGGAGGGTAGAAACATAAAAAAGTAAACCCAGAGAGTTATTCAGACCCACTTCTCAGGTGCCACATGGTCCCCATGTATTTCAACCCCATTCCTTTGGGCCTGTTGAGCAATTTGAATGCTATGCTATGTCAACTGTTACCTTTGTTCCATTTTAACATCTTCTGACAGAAAACAGCTAGCACATATAAATCATTTCATTTGAAACTGTTTAGGAAATAAAAATTCTATTGCAAGGAAGCTTGGCCTGAACAGGATCAGGATTGTTCTCTCTGAACTGCAGCTGAGAATCCTGGCACATACAAATGAGCAACGTAAAGCACGTGGTGACATTGGTTGTGTGGAGTGGCACACCCGAAAGTGGGAAACGTGGGTAGGAATCTGTTAGCTAGAATATGTATGAAGTAGTTCAGTCATTGTGCAAAATGAGGCTTAGTATAAAACATCATAAGCCATTTAGCTTTCAAGATGTTGTTTAGTGATAACTTCATTAAAGAATTGTTATCTTAATTGCTAAAGACACAAAAGCACTTTATGGTGTATAATTTGCAAGGTCAAATTCATAGCACACTATATAGGAATTCAGCTTTACAAAATGACCTTGAAGTAGCTAAAAGATTTTACATTTTCTAAATTGGAGAAGGCAAACTATGTCCTGTATCAAATCGTATAAATTCTTCCCCTTCTTTAACATTTGATATAATATACTCTTAGTTTTGCAGGAGATATTTCTTGATCATATTTCTGATGTTTCCAAATTTTGATATTTCAAGATGGCTTTTAGAAGATTCTTCCCATTGATGAACAAAGTTTCAAATCTTTACTATGGAATCAAGGCTGTAATATATCATTGTGCTTTAAATGAATATTCAAGTGCTTTAAGTAGATTTGATTCCTAGTCATACTTAAAACAAGAATGATACATAACTGTATTTCTATGTTTATTTATTTATTTTAGAGAGGGACAGTGACAGAGAGAAAAAGAGAGGATCAATTTTATTTTAGTTTTTCATGTTGCTTTTGTTGCTCTGACACTTTGTTGTGTGCGTGGTAGTGGGGTTCGAACCCACATCTTTATGCATGCCAGGAAAGTGCCATAACTACTGAGCCACTGTTCCAGCCCTCTATGTATATTTAAATGTAAATATTTGTTGCTGTTGCAAAAAGAGATTTAATATTTTTTTTTATTTTGCCACTTTAATAGGTAAGAAATGATAATTCCAGGAATTGAGGATGTTGTTTAAAGGTAGAGTGCAAGGCCCTAGGTTCAATTGCCAACACCAAAGAAAGAATGAAAGGATAAAGAAGGAAAGACAGATAATTATAGAACATTCCATTTAGCCTGCTTTCTTCCTCCCATTCTTCAAACCATCTTTATTGAATCATAATCCACAAATTTTAAACTGTAAGAGTTAAGTCTTTATCTGTGTATACCCACACCACCCTACGATCACAGTCAGGACAATGAACCTATCCATCAGTCTCAAAGCTTCCTCACGCCCCTTGGAAATCCTGCCTATCTGCCCATACTCCTCAAGCTTGCCCTTGACATAAATGCAGCCATGTGGTACGTAGCCCTTGTTTCTGGTTTCCTGTACTCAGCAAAGTTATTTTGAGATTCACTCGAGTGGTAGTATGCGTCAGCAGTTCATTTCACAGTGGAAGGGTATTTCCACTGTATTGGATGTGCCAATTTGTTTATCCCTTTGCCTGTTGACTGACATTTAGGCCAGTTCCAGTATGGGGCTTTTGTGGACATGTGTGCAAAAGCCTTCGTGTGGACATATGCTCTTTCTTTTTTGTTGTTCTTTTCTTTTTGTTATTTAAGTGTGTGTGAGAGAGGGAGAGGAGAGAGAAAGAGAGAATCAATTTTATTTAGTTTTTCATGTGGCTTTCATTGCTCCACCACTTCATTGTGTACATGGTGCTAGGGTTCAAACCTA
Source organism: Aplodontia rufa (assembly GCA_004027875.1). Lineage (NCBI taxonomy): Eukaryota > Metazoa > Chordata > Mammalia > Rodentia > Aplodontiidae > Aplodontia > Aplodontia rufa. The sequence goes on from PVKS010005809.1 coordinate 41,324, forward strand.
TGTCCTCGCACATGCCAGGCAAGTGCTGTAACCACTGAGCCACTGCTCCAGCCCATACACTTTCTTTCCTCTTGGGTATATGCATAGAAGTGGCATGGTTGAATTGTATAGTAAATGCTCTTTGAACTTTAACAAAAATTTTTGCTGAACTGTTTTACAAAATAGTTGTATCATTTTACATGTATGAAATTTCAGCTCATGCACACTGTTTCCAACCCTGATAAAATCTGTCTTTTTAATTTTAGCCTTTCTGATTGGTGCATTATATCTCCTTGTGGCTTTAATTTGCATTTCCCTAAATAACAAATAATATGGAACTTCTTTTCCCGTGCTTATTTACTATCTTTCTGTCTTATTTGGTCAAGTAGCTATTCAAATATTATATCCATTTTTGTGTTGTTTGTGTCTTATTATTTGGTATTGAGAGCTTTTTCAAGTGTATTTTGAACTAAAAAAAAGTACCTAGAAATAAATCTAACCAAGGAGATGAAAGACCTCTATAATAAAAACTATAGAATACTGAAGAAATAAAATAAAGAAGATCCTAAAAGATGGTAATACCTCCCATGTTCATGGATAAGCAGAATAATATTGATACACGACCATACTACCAAAAGCAACCTACAGATTCAATGCAATCCCCAGCAAAATATCAATGACATTCCTCACAGAACAAGAAAAAACAGTCCTAAAGACCCAGAATTGCCAAAACAATTCTAAGCAAAAAGAGTGATGCAGGAGGCATCAAAAAACCCAATTTAAATTACACTGTAGGGCTGTAGTAACAAAACCAACATAGTATTGACATAAAAACAGATACATAGACCAATGGAATGGAAGAAAGAACATGTAGAGAAACCCACACAGATACAGTCATTTGAATCTTAACAATGATGTCAAAAACATAGATTGCAGAAATGACAACCTTTTCAACTAATGGCACTGGAAAAACAGCCTTTGAAGAATGAAACTAAATGGCTATCTCTCACCCTGCACAAAAGTCAACTCAAAGTAGATCAAAGATCTAGGAATTATACTGGAAAAGCAAGGGTCAACACTATACTGGTATAGGTGAGACCTCTAAAGCTCAAGAAATAAAACCAAGATGCAGTAAGTGGGATGATTTCAAATTAAAAAGCTTCCACATATTAAAGGAAATGAATAAGTATCCGAAGAGAACCTACAGAATAGGAGAAAGTCTTTACCACATACTTCTCCAATAGAGGATTAGTAACCAGAATATACAAAGAACACAAAAGCTTACCTACAGAGAAAAGAAATAACCCACTCAATATTTGGACAAATAAACAGACACATAAATTGCCAACAAATATATGAAAAAATGTTCAATATCTTTAGCAATCAGGGAACTGCATCTCACTCCAGTTAGAATGGCCATCATGAAGAATATAAATAATAATAAATGCTGGTGAGGATGTCGGGGAAAAGAAGCAATTATGCACTATTGGTGGAATTACAAATTAGTACAACCACTAGGGTTGTATGAAGGTTCTTCAAAAGACTAGGAATGGAACTACCATGTGATCCCAGCTGTAGCACTCTTCAGTATTTATCCAAAAGAATTAAAGTCAGCATACTACAGCAATACATGCATAGCTGTGTTTATAGCAGCACAATTTACAATAGCCAAGTTATGGAGCCAGCTTAGATTCCCATCAACAGAAGAATGAACAAAGATTATAAAGTTTTATTCAGTCATAAAGAAGATCAAAATTATGTTATTTGCAGGAAAATGACTGGAACTTGAAAGTAAAATGCTAAGTGAAATAAACCAGACTCAGAAAGTCAAGGGTTGTATGTTTTCTTTCATATGTGGAAACTAGAAAGAAAACAGAAAACAGAAGAGAGACCGGTAGAGCAAAGGAAGGAAACCAAGGGAAGCGAGGAGGGGAGGGAAAGGGAGACACTGGAGAATGAAATTGAACAAATTACATTATATACGTGAGTGACTATGTCACACTGAATTCGACTCTATGTATAATTATAATGCACCAATAAAAAATAAAGTTAAAAATGTATTTTGGATATAAATACTTTTCCAGATATATTTTATAAATGTTTTTACCAGACTTAGGTTAATTAATTTCATTCTTTTACTGGTATCTTTAGAAAAGCAGAGGTTTTGATTTTGTTGAAATCTGATGCATCATTTTGTACTTTCATGGCTTATGTTTTTGATATCTGATTTGCCCAACTCACAGATATTTCCTCCCCAAGTTTTCATATTTAAGTCAAAGATCCATTTTGAGTTAATCTGATTCACATCTGAGACTCTGTCCTGGAATTCTCTAGCTGAAGGAGGTCCATTGCCCCAAGATTACCTTCCCGCTTCATGGGTTCAGCCTGCACTCAATGATGGGTTGGTGCAGGCACCTGAGACCTGGCCTCAGGCTGTAATTAGGACCTTTTTATAGAGCTGGCCCAGCTCCTGATGAGCTGAGGCCCTTTGTATCCCTGCTTCTCCTTCCTTTATAGGAGCCAGCTCCAATAAGCCCTCTGCAGTCAAATCTCTCCTTGCAAGACTTTTCCGAGGACCCTAACCTAATATAACCACAAAATCAGAATAGGTCATAACATAATGAATGAGAGTTTATGAATGAAAATTTATATTAAAAAAAAAAGCTAAATAGCCATTGTGCTGGTTATGGGGGCAAGAAAAAATTATGAATAAACTATCATTGTAAGTTTTGACTACCCTATTAATCTTACTTAATGTGAGGATTTTTATGAGTTTCTGTCAACTTTGGACAGTAAAATATTTTATTTAACAAGTCGTAGTAGTGTCCTCATTATATTAAATCTAATGTTTTTTTTCCCACAGAAGGACGTGAATAATATCTAAATTGAATCTTTACTTCTAGGGACATCTGCAAAAGAGGAGTAATGTTTTATCCCTAAATCTTTGGGATGTGAGATGTCAGTTGGAATTTCTATCCATTGTTCAACATCTTGTATAGCTATTTTCTTTTTCTAATTTATTTATTTTATTCAGAAATTTATTTGTTGAACAAACAAGCTTCTAATGAAATAAAATAATATATATATAAATTCTGAAAATTAGATTTACCCCCAAGAGCCCCACCCAATTACCCACCCTTATCTCTCCCCCACATTCCCAATATATCTCTACAAATGCCTTAGGTTGTATGACATTACACCTTATCCAGGTTTAAAACATGATAATAGACCTCCTTTCTCAATTGCCAGAGTCTAGCTCCAGCCTCCACAGATGAGTGAAGACATTCGACCCTTGGTTCTCTGGGTTATGCTTATTTCACTCAGCATAATTTCTTCCATAGCCATCCATTTACCTTCAAAGGCTGCAATATCATTTTTTCTAATTGCTGAGTAAAACTCCATGGTATATATGTACCACAGTTTTTGGATCCATTCATCCAGTGAGGGACATCTGGGTTGTTTCCATAATTTAGCTATTGTAAACTGAGCTGCTATGAATATCGATTTCACTGTGTCACTGTAGTGTGCTGATTCTAAATCCCCTGGAAAAATACCCAGGAGTGGAATAGCAGGATCATATGGTGGGCTCATCTCTAGTTTTTTGAAGATTCTCCACACTGCTTTCCAGAGGGTCTGTACCAGTCCGCAGCTCCACCAACAGCGTGCTAGTGTACCTATCTCTCCGCAACCCCTCCAACACCTATTATTGTTTATTTTCTTCATTTTTGCCAATCTGACTGGCATAAGGTGATATCTTAATGTAGTTTTCATTTGCATTTCTCTGATTACTAGTGATTTAGAGCACTTTCTCATGTATTCATTGGCATGATCAATGTCCTCTGTTGAGAAGTTTCTATTTAGCTCTTCGGCCCATTTATTGATAGGGTTGTTTGTGTTTTTGTAGTTGAGATTTTTGAGGATTTTGTAGATTCTGGATATGAGGCCCCTGTCAGAGGAATCACAGCTGATGATTCTCTCCAATTCTGTAGGAAACCATTTGACTCTTTTGATTATTTCCTTGGCAGTACAAAAGCTTTTTAACTTTATGGCATCCTAATCACTGATTTTTGACTTTACTTCCTTCACTTTAGGAGACATGTTGAGAAAGTCTTTGCCTACTCCCAAATGTTAAAGTGCTGGACCTAATTTGTCTTCCATCAGTTGCAAGTTAGCTGGTTTAATAGCTATTTTCATGTTAAGATCTTGCAGCACAAATGGCTGATCCATATCATCCTTCTTGCCTTCATTTCCAACCCTGCCCCTATAGAGCCATCTCAAACTTTATCATTTTAAATTGTGTACCCTAAATTCTGAACAGAATGAACTTCTATACAGATTGTAGGCCAAGCAGTGCATAAATAAGTAGTGGTGACAATATCATTGTGATTGGTGACAAATATTTTCTCCCTTGGGCTAATATCAAGAAAGATCAAAACCTCAATTGATTTCAGATTAACATGAGTATTTTTTAAATTTTGGAAGTTATCAGTTATAATAGCTAAAGTCTTAATATTTTATTTATTTGAATAATTTCTCTATCACAAAACTCACCCAAGGTATTAGGCAGAGGGGCTCTAAGCAACCCTCTGGATGCACTTCTGCAATCAGGAGAAAACTTGTGGCCAGCTAGTACTCCACCCAAAAATCATACTTTATTGATCAAAGTAATCACATGGCCCAAAATAACTTCAAGGGCTGAGAAAATGAGATCATTTGCTGTCCCTGGGAGAAATTTCAACCATGTTTTGATGGACCAAGAGTTACAGCAATATAAATCTAGATTTTAAAGAAAGAACTAAACCTAAGAAATACTATAGAAAGATAAACGATAAAGGAAAATATTTGCTCTAAAAATTCTCTTTTTAACATCAAATCCTTATGTTACTCAGTTTTTCTATCACTGTGACCAAAATACCTGACAAGAACAATTGAGAATAGGAAAAATTTATCTGGAGCTCATGGTTTCAAAGGTTTAAGTACATTGTCAGCTGACTCTATTGCTCTGGGCCTGAGTGACACAGAACATCATGGTGGGAGGGTATGGTGTACTGAAAGCTGCTCAACTCATGGCTGTCAGGAGGTAGGAAGGGGACAATAGGTAGAGTCCAGGCCACACCCCCTGTGATCTACCTCCTCCGCCCACCTGCCTACAGTTACCACCTCGTCCATGCAAACTATTAATCCATCAAATGAATTAATCCAGTGAAGAGGTCACAGCTCTTATAATCTAATCGTTTCACCTCTGAATATTCCTGACTAACACTGGGGCTTTTCAGAGACACCTCATATCCAAACCATAACAGTCCTATTTAACTTGAGATTAGAGGTCAAAAATAAGACCTCACAGTTTAAACTGAGCTTGGTCAAAGAACTGGAAGTGTCCTTTAGAAAAGGACACTTCGAAGGCAATGGAACAAGATGAACCATTTCATTTTAATTTCTATCATAGAGTCAACTAAATGTATAAGAAACAAAAGGTCCTGTCTTCATGCAAATGTGTTCTTTTATTTTTTTTAAATGTCAACAGGCAAAGAAATTTAGAAAACATGTGGCACTGGAACAGATTGTTTACAGATAGAATGTTTTCCAGAATTCCCCCAAGAGGCATCAGTGGCTCAAAGGACCTTTATGACTAAAATATTTGAGTGTCTGCAAAATTGTTTCATCAGGTGCCTGTGACATTTTTCTTCACTTGGTTCCTTCAAATGGCAGAAAGTTCCAAACAACTGGCATTATTTGGGGAAAGCATGCTAATTTGTGCTGTGAAGTGCTGACACATTTTAATTTTCTGTTATGGTGGGGACGTTGTGAAGGCTGTGGGTAGGAAACCGTGATATGTAAAAAGGACATGGAAGGTAAATATGTATTTTTTAGAGATTGAGGGTTATTCTGCATTAATATTGTGGATAAATCAAGTTTCATGGGCAGTTTGCTCATCTTCTGAACCCTGATGGTTTATATGAGAAGAGCAAGACTGAGCAAAGGCAAAGTGTGTTTGGGGGGCCATCTCATCAGTCAGTCTGACTTTGAGAGCTCGCTTCCAGTACTATGATCTGAAGAAAACTCCCAACTCTTGCATTTCCTTGAGAGAGGATATCCTCCCAAGGGCTAGGACAGGTATCCAGCTCAGCCTTTTTCGAAGGGTAAGTGGATCTTTGCAACCTCTCTCTGTGTGCTCAGCAAGAGGTTGGTGTGTGGGGCGGGGGTGCCGGGGTAAGCAGCACAGGAGCTTGTAGGCTCTCAGGGGCAAGGCACAACCTCTGGCTGCCCTCAGTCTCAAAAGGCCAATTGGATATCATCAGCTTCAATTATTTTGATAGTTTTGTTGAACTGAAACTGGCTGATGGAAATAATAGCCTTAGGTCTTCTGGCCAATAACTGAACTATTTATGTTAGATCAGGTATCTGAGTCAATTGGTTATTTTGAAATATGCTCCATAATGTCAATTAATGTGTGTGTTATCTGTACTTAGTGAGGTTCACAGAAATTAAGGATTTCTCCAAGATTTTATTAGTTCCCTTATTCAAAAACTTGACTTTCTCCTTGAACAAAGTTATGCATGAAGCACAAAGATGACAAGATAACTTAGTCTCTGAAAATTATGTATCTCATGAGAAAACTTACCACTTAACTCTCTTTTCAACCCACTTAAGGAGCAGTTAGAAATAGTCAAACTTAAGTAATATAAAAATATTTGAAATATCTATTATAATAAAATGTCCTAACATATTAAGGATATGATAAAAGACTAGCACTAAAATAGAAAATTAAGAAAGGACACAAATCACAACCTCCATAAGAAGATATACAAATAATCAATGAGTGTTTACATTTTCATGTACCAATTAAAGTGTCCAAATTCAATATAAGAATATAAATTTAAAAACCTATGTATCATATTTACCTATAAGTTTGACATAGAGTAAAAATATTAAAAATGTCATTAAGTGTAAGAAAAAAAGAGGTTTTCATGTACTGTTGATGGGCATGTTCAATTTGGAGATATAATCTTCAATATACACTAAGTATATTCTCTTGAAAATTAATTAACCATCTTTTTCCAATTTATCTTAAAAAACTAATGACACTTGCGCAAAGATCATATATATATATGTATATGTTTATATCTTTTTCAAACCCTATTTTGCATGCATATATACATATGCATATATATATATAATAGGGTTGTCCAACAGTAGAGAAAACTGCACCAACATGTAGTAGAATTTATTGTTACCATTAAAATTCCAGTAGTTTAAAATGAAAAGTTACTAGAAGTGACATCTGTCCGTCAAATATACATTATGTTTATAACATTGTTAAGTGAAGATGATCATGAATTAACACATATACTATGAATCCACACTTTATATGTTATGCATCTTGTAGGAACACCTACAAATCTAGAAAGTAAAATGCCAAAGATAGTAATCTGTGGATGGTAGGATTTCAGATTATTTTTGCTTCCATTTTTATATCTTTTTATTATCTGAAATTCTGTGATATAATAGGTTGAAAAATCTGTGACACAGAGGTGGTGCTCAATACATTTTCTGTTTTGTTTCTCCCATCCTAGAATATCAAAGTCCACTTTCTCAATATCTCTACTCCCTTTCTCAACTTTCATCATACCGTGAGCTCCCAAAAGGTGGGAAATTCAATTCCTTTTTGTCACATAGGGTTTATCTCTCAGCCTTACATATAAAAGGTATTCAATAATTATGTGAATGATTCTCATGCATTTGTTATTAAATAGCTAGACACATTGTTTATTAGTTGGGGAACTAGACTCTTTTGAAATCATATACCTAATGCAAAGAATAAATAAATTTGTAATGTTAAAAAATATGGCTATTAAACATTCTTTGGAAAGGTCTAATTCCTACATTGCTTGCCTCAAAGGCCAAAGGAATATGCTTTAAATTACCAGCTTTCCCTAGGGGTTATTGTTACTTGGAATATTACTTACAACAGAAATATCTATGTCCATACAGAGTATATTTTGAAAAAATAAATAAAATTGATAGACCCTAACCAACTTCACCAAAATAAAGAATGAAAGGAAGCAAATCAACAAAATCAGAAATGAAAATGGAGACATTACCACTGACTCACCTGAAACCCAGAGGATTATCAGATACTATTTTCAAAATCTATATTCCTTCAAGTTGGAGAATCTGAAGGACACGGACAAATACCTGGCCACATGCAGCATTCCCAAACTGATGCAGGAAGATGTTGAACTGCTCGACAGGCCAATATCAGATAGCAAAATTGAAATAGCCATCAAAGCCCTTCCAAAAAAGAAAAGCCCAGGATGTGATGGATTCTCAGTTCAGTTCTACTAGACCTTTACAGAAGAATTAACACCTCTCCTTAGTAAGCTATTCCATGGAATTGAAAGGGATGGAACTCTTCCAAATACTTTTTATGAGGCAACCATAACCCTATCCAAAACCCAACAAAGACACATCAAGAAAAGAAAGCTATAGACCAACACCCCTAATGAACATAGATGCAAAAATCCTTAACAAAATCATAGCAAACTGCATCCAAAACCTACATCAAAAAGGTAATACATCACAATCAAGCAGGCTTCATTCCAGGCATGCAAGGCTGGTTCAATATACACAGATCAATAAATGTAATTCATCACTTAAACACAATTAAAGACAAAAACCATATGATTATCTCAATTGATGAAGAAGAGGCCTTTGACAAAATCCAACACCCATTTATGCTTAAAACTCTGGGGCAGATAGGAATCAAAGGAACTTACCTTAATTTTGTAAGGGCCATTTATGACAAACCCACAGTCAACATTATACTTAATGGAGAAAAACTGAAAGCATTCCCCTAAACTTGGGAACCAGACAAGGCTGTCCACTCTCACCACTCTTATTCAGTATAGGCCTTGAAACCGTAGCCAGAGCTTTCAGACAAAAGAAGAAAACCAAAGGGATTTGTATAGGAAAAGAGGAAGTTAAACTATCTCTATTTGCTAATGACATGATCGTATACTTAGAAGACCCCTAAAGCTCTATCAGAAGACTTCTAGAGCTTATAAATGAATTTAGCAAAGTGGCAGGATACAAGACCAACACCCATAAGTCAATAGCTTTCCTATACACCAACAGCAATTCTGCTGAAGAAGAAATCAGGAAATTTGTCCCATTTACAATAATCTCAAAAAGGATAAAACAGTTGGGAATTAATCTAATAATGTAAGTAAAAGACCTCTACAATGAAAACTGTTGACCCAGCTATCCCACTCCTGGGTATTTTTCCAGAAGAGCTAGAATCAGCTTATTACAAAGATAAAGCTACTTCAATGTTTATAGCAGCTCAATTTACAATAGTGAAATTATGGAAACAATGTAGATGCCCTTCATTGGGTGAATGGATTCAAAAACTGTGATACACACACACAAACACAAATACACACACACACACACAACAGAGTTCTACTTAGCTATTAGAAAGAACAATATCATAGCTCTTGCAGGTAAATGGATGGAAATGGAAAAAATCATGCTGAGTGAAACAAGCCAAATCCAGAGACTTAAGGATCAAATGTTTTCTCTCATATGTGGAAGCTGGGGTAAAACCGAAGACAGGATGAAGGTTAGTCAAGTTTACTTAATAGATGTCCCAAATCTGTAGTAACACATAAGCTGTGGGGATTATAGTTATGAAGGGGGCAGAGGGAGGAGAGAGAAGGAAAAAGGGAGGTAGGTGCTCAGTATTGTAGACTGCAGTTGATTCCCATGAGAACCCCAAATACACCCAGGCAGGCATATAAATCCAATAATTTCATTGCCTAAATTACATGTCTATGTTCATATATATCTGTAACGAGAGTCATGAGATCAGGGAGTGGGGAAAGTAGTAGGGGAGATCCTGAACAAGTATCAGGTTTAAGCAACTCGTAATATGTATGCATGCATAAATGTGAACCAACTAATCCCTTCATTGTGTAAGATGATGCTGAACCAATAAAAATAAATAAAATAAATGGAAACAGTTATAAATAAAATTAAAAAGAACTAGGAATTGAATCAGCAACCACACAATTATTATAAGATAAAATAGAAACAACACTCCACCATATTGATGTAGGCTCCTTCTTCCTTAATAGAGACACATATTTTAAAACCTTAACTTTCCCTTCTTGTATGCTTCTATCTCACATGGTAGCTTTTCCCAAATTTTCTTTGCAAAATTTCTTGAAAACTTTTTCCTTTTGGCCCTGATTCACAGCTCTCTTGATCTTCAATCTCCCCTGTCTCATCTCAGAAACCCTAAAGAACATGGATGGAAAGGAAAAAATGAAGTACACCAAGCAAAAATCCTCATTATCTGGCAGCAGTGGATATAGGATTGTACTTTCCCTGACTGTGTTTTTAAATTTTTGCTTGTAAATTATGCATAATGTTTTTGCAATAGGGAAAAACCAGGATAGGTATAGTTGCATAGTGCCAAGATCCTCACCTCCTAACAGTCTGTGACCCTTGTAATCCACTCCCAGGCTCTCTCTAGGCTGTGAGTTCTCAGAAGCTACATCACAAAAATGTAAAACTTTGAGCTTAAAAAGATTATTATGGGCTGGAGCAGTAGCTTGGCAGTTATGACACGCACAAGGACATGGGTTCAAACCCCAGCACTTATACACATTGAAATGTAGGAGCAATGAAAGCCAAATGAAAAACTAAATAAAATTGATTCTCTCTTTCTCTCTCTCTCTCTCTCACTGTCCCTCTGTCTTAAAAAAATTATTATAATTTTCTTAGTACTATAAATAGGGCATTATCCTAAGCATTTTCCTACATTACCACATTTAAAAGCATCATGACAGTCTCTCAAGTTATTTCCTCCATTTTTATAGATGAAGAAATGGAAGCTCAGGATAGATAATTCAATTATTTGCTTAAGGTCATACAAACAACAAGAAATAATTACTGCAAGGACCTCACGTCAGATTCCTGTATGAGATCCACAGAACCCATTCTAATGAATATGAATGAGAAATGAATGATAAAAAAGATTCTAGGTATTCCAGAGATTCCTTAGGAGAACCAGAGAATCTGGTCAGGAGACTGCAGCCAATGGCCCTGCAGATTCTAGTGATGCACCTGTGATGGCTGCAGCAACCCCACACCAATTGCTGTTTTCCCCACGTATGAGATGTACTTCCATTCTTACATTACTGCTCCTCTGAAAACAGGATGACCCTGTCCACCTGGACAGATCATATTGCATTTGGCCTCATCCATGTTGGAATCTCACCCTGATGTGTCTGACTGGTGGAACCTAAGTCCCCTGCCTACACCTTGGCTGCAAAAGATGCATGAGAGGGAGCTCCTGGGTTCTGATTTGGGGAGATAACATTCCAAATAAGGAAGACTGAGCAGTCAAAGCAGCATGACAAATGGCCACCCCAGAGCTCTGGATGAATCAGATGTAATGGTTTCATTTCATAGATGAAAAGCTGAGGTTCACTGCATAGCTTCTGTTGGATGTACTGTACCTTCTTCTCTGGCATTCTGACCATGCCTCTTAGAAACATTTGATGGGGAGACCTTCAATGAAGTGGAAATTTACAGCAAAAGTGAGCTCTCCCATCTGTCCTCTCCTTGCCTTATCACATTGGAATGCACTATGGAAATTGTTGCTGAGCTTTTATCTGATAAAAAAGGGATGCATAACACATTTCTCCTTCAGATCTTGGTAAAAAGGAGACTCTGAACAAATGCCAGGTGTTGGGGGTGAGCCGGGGAGGTGACTTCTAATGGTACATCAAGTTCGACTAAGAGTTTCCTAGCTAAGTTTTGGGAGTGTTGTTGGAATATAGAAGTTCTTGTTACTGTAATTAAATTTCTTGTCTTGGATTTTTTTTTTGTTTACCAATTTAGAATCAGGGTAACTGGCAGAAAAATAAATTACCATCATTCTGGATACTGTCATTAATAAAACATTTGCTGGTGATTATTCATAGTGCAGCAATAATTTATTTAACAAAATTAATTGAAAAACCACAGTCATCTTGGACAATGAAATTCCATCACCTCATTCATGAGCTGACTTGACAATTCTCCTTCCCACACACATGTTTAGTCCTGAAAACACTGGGATTCTGTGTGAGAATGAAAACATTCTTGGTCAATAATATCCAAGTACTCAAAATCTAAACGTGTGTGAAATCTTCGAGAAAATAAGTAATCCTGTCACAAAAAGTCATAACTATTCAAAGCACTATCTTTACAAATATGAAAAATGTTTGAGGTATTTTATTACCCACTTCACTGGAATTATTATTTAAAAATAAATTATTTTGGGGATATCTTAAGCAGATAAAATCCCTTTTTTCAGCAAAATTACTTTGTTTTCTCCTCTTTAAGAATTTTTATTGTGTTTGATCTTTTTTCTACTTTATTCTCACAACAATCCTTTGAAGTAGATTTGTTTTAACATAGACTAATTTCCTCACTTCATAACATATCTAATTTATATATTTGCGTTATAAAAAGTTTTTAAATTTTTATATCTCGAATTGTGGCAAAATACATATACATTTTACCATTTTAATTATGTTAAGTTACATTGTTCAGTAGGGCTAGGTATACTTAGGTCAATGTACAACTAGTATCCTGAACTTTCATCTTGCAAAGTTGAAACTCTATACCCATTAAATAAATCCCCATTTGTCCCTCTCCTTTATTTTATTTTATTTTTTAAAAAATAGAGAGGGACAGTAAAAGAGAGAGAGAGAGAGAGAGAGAGAAACAATTTTATTTAGTTTTTCACATGGCTTTTGTTGCTCTGATACTTTGTTGTGTACGTGGTGCTGGGGTTTGAACCCGTGTACTTGCGCATGCTGAGCAAGTGCTGCGACTGCTGAGCCACCGCTCCAGCTCCTCTCCTTTATTTTTTTTTTAAGAAATCAAAATATTTTCTAATAGTGAGATTACTTTGCTTTTTCTTTATTATGAAGAAAACATGTTTCCATTAGAAAAGCCTCTATTACATGGACAAGGAGATGGAGTAATACCAGTTGCTGTGAAGTTTCAGTCCCTTACATCAGGCTTCCCTGGGAAGGTCAGCAACCTGCTCAACTGTTCAGAAAGAGACAGAGAGAAAGAGAGAGAGGGGGATAGAGAGAGAGAGAGAGAGGACAGTTTGCATATTTGAGCTCTGGACATTTTCTTAGGAAGAAAAGATTACTTATTTGTTCAGCTGTATAATTTATAATAGAAGTCTTATTCACCATGATTCCATATTTCATTCCTTCTAAACAAGGAATTCTTAATTTGCTACATGGATGGGACTGAAAAAAGATGCATGCAGAACTATGCACATATGTGCTTATTACGTGTGTGTATCTGTGTGTAAGAGAATTCACATATTTCATCAAGTACTGAAAGAAGTTTGTGATGCTCATAAATCACAAGAGTAGAGGGCTATTTTGGGTCACAAAACAAATCCTGTAACAGATATAACAAAATGTGAACTCAAATTCAGGTCTCTTAAACCATGCAAAATACATATTGTTTGCAACGTCCCTCCTGATGTTGTTTGTACGAAGTTTCTGAGCACCTATAAAGCGACGTCATTTGAGCTAGAACTAGAATAGCTGAAAGCAAGTTAGCCTGACCTCTTACCACTTTCTAGCAGCCACCAGAATTCTCGTCAAAGACAAAAGAACAAAGCCCCAAAGCACAGAGCAATATATTACCAGTAAGCATAAGTGTTAAATTAACCACTAAAATTTGACATTCTTCTGATGCTTACATAAAACCAAATCCCAGGATTTTTGGTTTTGGCAGAAATTCTAAGCTGAGACTTCTAGTGAGAGTATTAATCATGTCTGTCTTCTTAGAATTTATTTCCCCATCGTTTAGGACAGCACCTGACAAATAGTGAGCCCTCAACAAATATTTTTCAAACTTAAGTGAATCAAATTGCTTTGAGCTGAATTAAAATAAGAACTGGAATGTTCAGAGTTTGGAGTAGGCCGTTACTTAAAGTTATTTCTGAAGCATTCAAATAACATGTGGTTACGACAATAATCTTTTTACAAATCAAAATTTCAGTCAATGATTACTTTTTGAAACTTCTTTCTTCTGTCGGTGAGATGAAAGGTTGACTTTTAGGAATGTACTTTTTTTTTTTCCAAGAAAAATGGTATCTTTTTGACTCTGGCTAAGGCAGACAACTTGATAGCATAGGTACACCTTTGACTAGGTCCCGTGGAATTCAGGGGCTACCTGATAATCATTTCATAATTAGCAGAGCTCACTTAAATTGTGGTGAGGATTATGCTTTAGATTTGATAAACCAGTAAAAATTTTCGCACTCCCCCCAAATTAGGATTAATTTTCAAATGACCACAGCTTTCCATTTTTTTCCCAAGGGAGGCACTAAAACACATATTATCTCCATCATTTGTTAAAGAAGTATTCCCTTAACACCAAAAAAAAAATAAATAAATAAAGTAGACTGATCATAATCTCAGAATAAAGAACTGTCCTCTAAGTGGAATAGGTTTAGCGTCAAGAAGAAGTCACAATACTGTCTTTTAAATCTCACTTTTGTCCTGAATGGTAAAAATGTTATCACCAACCGACACTGCTGTTGGGCTGGCATTTGGGCACCACTAGTAGAATTAAATCCCTTTAGGCTGAGGTTTCTTTCTCCCTCATCCCCTATTCACTCTCTACCCTTCCTCCACTCTGCTCTTCTTGGGGAATAGCGGTTTCTCTTCACCTGACATCCAGGCTCTCTTGCCCTTGGACTTCTCACTTGGCCACCCATGACACACAGGCAGGACAGCAGAGGGTGAGAGGAGAGAAGGTGAGGCTATTTATTCCACGGCCTGAGCACAGCTCCTGCCCCTCCCCACCTCCCTCTTCCACCATCTCTTCAGGTCAAGGTAAGGCAGAGGACACCTGCCCTTCGAGAAGGCACCACGCCATCGTTTGTTGATGCCCTTAACAATGCCTACATCTTGGTAAATCATCCTCATTTAATTCTCCTCTGTTACTCCTTTGGAATGGCCATCTCGTTTCTGCTAGAAAATATATTCTTTGTTGAAAGGTGAAAACAGTGACACCAGGACAAGAGTAGCTGGCCCAAAGTCACATGATCGCTTAGAATCAAACCAGACGCAGAATGAGGCCCTCCAGACACAAGCACAGCAATCCTTAGTCAGTGCTCACCTGGCGTCTTCACGGCCACCTCCTGCTCAGTCACAGTGATGGACATTTCTTACAACCCTTAGTAGTAGTTGGTTTGCATTTTGAACTTAAACATCTTTCTGAGTGGCTACTGAGCCAACTCCAAGCACAGAGGACTACTATATTTAAGTTTTTGCCTACATAGAAAGAGCCTAGGAAGCCATTGACAAAAGGATCTAAGAGTGACAGAATTTCCCCTGTGGAGTGAATTCTGATAATGAAAGAGGAAAGGGGAGGGATGACATAAACTTGCCCAGCCTAAGGGGCTGATGCATGGGGTGGAGATGATGATCAGCTGTGGAAAGACTCGACTCTGCACGGGAAACCTGAGCAAGTTGTGGAAGTGTAGGTACATGGGTGCATGGCAAGTAGGAGGAAAGATAAATGGACAGCAGTAATTAGCAGTAAATACCAAACAGGAGGCTCAACCATTGCAAATTGTGTTGAAAGCATTTTCTGTCTGGCGGGAAGTTACTGCACCTCTGAGGAGCGGCTGCTTCTGCGACCCTGGCAAGTTAGGGGGCTCAGATTGTTTGAGATATTTAATTCTCTAAAGCTGACCTCTGCCAAAATGTCCTCTGCAAAGGTGGAATGTGCTATAACCATATTTATATTTCACAATTTGCTCTTTAACAAATAGACATGTGCATATTTTACTACATTAATTTTATTCTTAATTCCATGCTTCACTGAATTTCCCACTGCTGTTGCTTCATCGCTTGGTGTCACACAAAAGTGTCCGTCTGGGTATCCTCTTGTGTTAGGGTTTCTAAATGAGCTAGAAAGTTTTACTATCTAATTACTCTCTTTCAAGGAATTGGGATTATGGAATTATTAACATTTATTAAACACTTCATCCGTTGAAGTATTTTTCTGCTTATCAATTGATTAACATTCAGCTATTACAACAACCCTGCTACCACCCAAGCTGTGGCCATCTCCTTGCCCTCTGCTGCGCTGCCTACCCCAGGCCCTAGCAAGCAGAACTTCACTGAGACTGATTCCTGTCAGTGTCCCAGGCTGGATACGTGGAAAGTTTTGCTCAATGATGGAAAGTTTTGCTCAATGAAGCCACTGTTTCAGCTTTTCAGCATGAAAGACAGTTCCCTGTGGTGCCACCACCTTTAACTGCTGACCCTTCAATCAACAATCATTTGCTGGGCTCCTATTAAATGCTCTGCAAAGGCCTGCCTGGCCTCTGCACACAGGAGCCATTCTAGGAGAAGAAAATGCACTTGAATCAATAGAGAACTTGAACCAGTTCTCAAGTATAGTAGGGAGAAGAGTAAGGTCATCTGAGGACGAACAAATGAAGATTTAAAAGCCAGGAAGGAGATAATGAGAAGTACCGGGATAGGTTTGAGAAATCACAAAAAAATAAAATTAGGGAGAAAATAAGAATTTGCCTCTAAATTCTCAAGTGAGAAATCTCTGCAACCAAAAGGAAGTCTACTCTTACAATGTCGTATAAGATTTGTTCAGTTAATAAGCTACCAACCCAAACACATGTGCATAATAGTATCTAGTGTCTTTAATTAGGTTTGTTCAATTTTTAATATTATTTAGTACTATTTTAGTTTCATCATGTTAGTTACATATATTTAAATTATTGGTTTAACACTTAGAAAATTCTAAGACAAAAATTAGGAATTAAAACTAGGAGTTGGGGCCAGAGCTTTGGCTCAGTGGTCAAGGACTTCCCTGGCATGCTTGAGGACCTGGATGCAAACCCCAGAACCACATACACAACTAAGTGTTGAAAAAAACAAAAATCAGATGAAAAAATCTAAATAAAATTGGTTCTCTCTTTAAAATAAAAATAGAAATTATTAAACTGATCAATCCCCCATATTTTCATCATTTTGATGTCACATTACAGATCATTGATCACTATAATTCACTCATCAATTACTTTACCAACTGAGAGAATGTTCACTTTTATCATTAATACCAATTGCTATAAGCACACATGCCTGAAAGTGGGATTAAATTGATGGTATAAATCCTATCTCTATTCTTCTGCCATTTGAAGTCTCCAAAATGAGACAATGACTGACACCACCTAACATTTTTAGGGTCTTTGAAACTACCCATCTACTGCCAAAACCTCTAACTCCATGTTTTACTTATATCTGAAGTTCTTCTTGACTTAATCTTTATTTCTTGGGTTAACTAGCAGGATCGTCTCCTATTGAAAGTGCTTGTCTTTTTATAAGCTCTTTCTTTAGAGGGAGTTGGGGAAGCCAGGAGACAGGTCAGAGAGCAGGGCAGGATAGCTCTAGAAAGCAGGGAGGAGGAACAGCCTTAGAGCTGGGCGGGAGCGCTTGCCGCTGTGGTAAAGGTGCAGGAGAAAGGCTGTGTTCACAATGTGCTCAGGCTCCTACCATTCTGTAACACATAATTTCCTAAATTTATCTATTTTATAAAAAGTCCTATGTTATTTAACAGCAGCCTCCTCTGTTATGCCTGTTTCATTTGGCCTTGATTTTATGATTCCCTTGTCTTACCGGAAATGGTTTTCTTTCTTGGCTGAGGAAATGTTGGGTGTTTGGAGAAATAGGCCTAGAAGTTTTTGCTGGGTTTGTCCATACACAGATTTTGAAGAATTCCTCTTGAGGTCAAACATCAAACAAGAAGATTCTCCTTGGAAATAGCAATCCAGATCAGGGATTCCAATCTTTTGTAATGACTTGATCTTTTGACAATTCCCCCTTTTAGAATACAATATCTTATGACATGTATTTCTCTCCAAGTATAAATACACGAAACTTCATTTTGAGACTTGATTCAGGGGAATTCTTGGACTCACTCTTACAATTACTGGAAGCATCCTGGGGTAAGGAGGAGCATTTGTTCACTTCATCCCTAGGATCACCATTCCAGCCCAAGATGCTCATCCTATAAAGGCAAAACTTTGGGGTGATTATGTGTGGCAGACATTGACTTAGGAGCTGGGTTAGTTGTTGGTCTTAGCAACTGTCATTTTCCCTCATTCCCTGGAGTTCTATTTATTTCAGAGATGAGTGGCAGAGCTGCAAGATTCAGCATACAATGTAAACAATTATTGGAACTGAACAAATGCTTTATTTTTATGGCTGGTTCCATTTACCACCAGATGGCTCTATTGTATCACTAGGAAATGCACACACGTATAAAATCGGTGGTGTCATAAACCAAAGAGAAAAAACAAAGTAACAGTGAGATCTTTAGAGTAGGTAGGAGCACTGGTCATTCTTTATGGGTTAATCAGAAGCAGCTGTGACAGCAGGACATTCACCAGGAAGGAGGACACACCCAGAAGGCTATGGCAAGGTCATAATGCTAACGCGCATGAGGGTTTCCTTTTCAAATTTTCATATTGCTCTGTAAATATTGTCACAGTAGCCAAAGAGTACTTAGAAGTGCTCCTATCTCAATGGAGGCTGTAACTATTTCGATACCAATTTTACATACATAGCCTGTAGCTCAGTGAAAGTAGCTTCGGGACAATTTTGAGAGGCAAGGTCTACACATCTGCCAGTTTGAGTCATGTTACTCATTCTCTGAGGAAGAATGATATGATTCTAGGTCTTTGCTTTAATAAATTGTGATAAGGTGGTGAAGATCAGAGGATTACTCCTGAGTTCAAATGACCCTTTGCCTCTGATACATGAAAGTTAAACATGTAGGCATTTTGGTGACATCTGTTGGGAATGTGAAACTTTGACCCTAACTTCTTGAAGTTAGAACAAAAGTTGTAGATTAGCTAAATTCCAACACGAATCATTTTGTCCTAACTTTCAAAAGCTGTTTATTGTCGTTATTTAATTTTCATTCTTTCTTTAAACTGTGAATTGCTGTATAAGACTATTGCTTTTATAACATTGTGCTATTTTATTACTGTGTTAGAGAAGGATTTGTGTGAGTTTATTAAGTCTATCCTTAGTTCATAAAATAGTTTGAGATGTGCTCAGGAAACTATCCCTGTCAAAAGTAATACTTGATTATTGTTTTAAAGAAAGAGTCTCTGGACACTGGACAGATGGCGTTTACTTTGGCCCAACTTGAGACCTTGGAGCTTTGCCTAAAGGAAGCAGAAGAAAAAGCTAAAACTTTATCTGAACAGGTAATACCTGTCATGGGAACTGGAAATATATGTTCCTCAGTGTGCAGTATAGCAAGTGTAAATCTAACCCATTCTAACCTCTGCGCCATTGACCCCACACACACGGGTGTACACACACATGAGCACACGCATAGGATTTCATTCAGTACTTAATCTTTTACTTTTCAGCCTTTAAAGTGTTTTTCATATTTATATTTTATTTGGTTTTCATTCACCACAGGTCATGAGTTGGGCAAGACGTCCTTAAGCATGTGGTTTCCTTGAATAAGCAAGGCATATTTGCATTATAAATGGATAAGCCCCAAGATGAAATTAAACCGATGGAAACCACACAATAATTTCCTTCCATTATTTAAGGGAAGTTTACATGGAAGAGAATTTTTCAAATATTGACTTCCCTCTTGGGTTTTTGAAATTCACAGAAGCAAAACAGGTCACAAGTGGAGCCTGGCCCGCACTGGTGAGGTGGACACTCTGTTGGCCACACTTCTCCTGTCCTTGATTTCAGACACAGGGACTGTGCATATCCGAAGAGCACCGAGCAGGGGCTGGACCCTTGCCCTGTAGGGTTACACTCGCAAACAGTGAGTGCAGCCCTTGTTACTCTTCTTGCTGCCTTTCCCGGCAGAGGATCTTGGCCCTGGGGAGCAAATCTTCCTGCAGCTTGGTCACTCACTGGCACCTGAGCCAATGCTCTCTCTTACTTCCCCAGTCAGTGGAGGAACAAAGACGGAAGAAACCCTGAAACATTCGAAATGTTTATCAATACATTTGGATGAGAACATATTTAGAGACTGGAAAAAGCAAATTTTATGAAGTTTTGTAACTAACAAAGGTATTATATTTGTATAGTAAAATTTTTTTGCAGAAAGTTGGGGGAAGAGGAAAAGAAGTCTAATTGCTATGTTCTGTGGAGTTTATGTGTTAACACACAAAGAAATGGACTCCACTTGCTTTCAACTTCCGAAAGGTCATCCCTTCCTTTGTTTTGTGTTTATTATTTACTGACTAAATGGCACTCATGCAAATGGTCACCAGGGGATTTGTCCCAATTTTGAAAGTGTGTCCTCTTTTGGAGAAAGTTTCCGTATCAGATCCATGCTATAGCATTGGCTTGCCAACTGGTTTTTCCTCTGAAACAAATAAAAACAAACCTCAAACTGTGACAAAATTACGAATTGCAAAAGAAAATAATGATGAGCATGAGGTACCATTTCAAAGCAGGAAAAAAACCCTCAGGATTTCAGAGCCTGTAAACTGAGGAGAATTTTTGAATAGTGAACTAAAAGAGGTCATTCTTACCCTAAGATATATGTTTGCTTTATCGTTGAATGGCTGTTATGATTTCTTATTTAAATAAGTATAAATCAATTCACTTATAAAAGTACTTTCATTTGTTCTTAAAATTTTTTATCAAATATAAAAAATCTCTAATATTTAAGATTCTTCACTGGATGATCTCTTTATGTAACACCAAATAATTGGATGTATTTATTTTTTTCAGTGTTTAGCAGATTAAATATATAAAATGGAAACTGGATTTCACTCAGCTTCTTTGTTTCTACCATAAGAGATGCTGGTTAGGTGTTTTGGGAAGAAAGACATAAACCAAGGTTTCTCTATCCTAGTAGCTCACAGACAACAGAACCATTGGAAGAGATGGAGAGTGAAATGCATTGTCTTTAGGACTCCAGATGATCTGCACAATAGCATTAACTTGCAGGGTGCGGTACGTTAAATGTCCCAAATCATAATTCTTGAAGTTGCCAGATTTGCATAGCGAAGTGAATTTAATTGGAAGTTGGCAGTGGTTTGAGGAAAAGGAGAGTATGATGTGTAAAAGTAAGTTAAAGCATTTGCAATATTACATTTTTAATTAAGTTGAGCATTTTATTAGATTTGGCTGTTTCAAAACAGGTCAATTAAATACAGACACTGTTCCCAAAGGACTTAATCCTGGGATTTTTTCCCCCCTCTCTAGTGTTTTAGGCTTGTCTTATCCTTAAAAAGATAAAAACTTTAATAATGGCCCCATGTGCCCTATTTTAAAATTAAATTGAAGTTTTTTAAAATGGGAAGAGAGAAAGATAGGGACAGGGACAGGGATGCAACTGCCCTTTCTCAAGGATATTCTTCAGAATATTTCAGAATAGAACACAATGGACATCTATTTCTTTCAAACATTTGTCCACTGGGTGCCACTGTGTTCCTACCAGGCTGTGCAATTGCAGACAGAGAGATTATCTTTAATCATTAAAGACAAGGATTACTGTGTGTGTGTGTGTGTGTGTGTGTGTGTGTGTGTGTGTGTGTGTGTTTGAAAGAAAAAACTTGCCTCATGTCCATGTTAAAGCTCTTTTAAATGTCATTAATTTAAGGTTGGTTATACGAATGCTGGAATTGCTAGCTGACTTTCACTGGAAACCCAAATTGTGTGTTAGTCATGGGGTGAAGAGCTGGGCAGATGGACTGGTGTAGTGGGCTAGAATGGATAGGAGCGCAGAAGAAATGAGAAGAACAAAGGTTTGTTCTGGAACAAAGGAGTAGAAGCCCCCAGTATTGTCAGCCAATGGCCTTGCCTTTGAGAAAAGAGTAATTTTCACCGAAAGCCAAATCCCTGCCCCCTGGCTTTGTCTCTTAGAGAAAAACGCAGAATTAACTCAGAATGGGCAGCAGAGATGCCTGGATTGTCACCCACACTGAGCATCTGTTGGTCCTGAACCAAAGTTTGCTTAAACTGGATGTTTCTAAGGTCCCTTCCAGCAAGAGCTCTCTTGGCTCACTACGAAAAAGGGAAAGAAAACTTTATATATATATATATATATATATATATAGAGAGAGAGAGAGAGAGAGAAAGAGAGAGAGAGAGAGAGAGCCATTTCCTTGGTTGAAATCACATAGTAAACAAACAACAACAAAAAACTTCATTGGGCTTTACTCTAATCACCAATTATTCTGCAATCATATCATTATTGTCAAAATAAAAGAACTATGACATCAGAACAATTTGCAATTAAGATTTATAATCTGGGCTAGCCAAGGCTGAGAAATAACTAACAATTCAGAGGACTGGAGTGAGAAGAGATCAGCAGACGCCACCTTTATCTCTGGGTTATAAAGATAACTCCAAACAGCTTTAAATTTTGCATAAGAGTAATACTTGATTATATTTCCTGTAGGTTAAGATCAGTGGGATGAAAGCCAAATGCCTGGAAATTGGTTAGTAGGTAAAGGAAAAGAAGGAAGAATAAGAAAGGAAAGAAAAGGGTTAAGGATGAAAAAGAAAAAAGAAAAGAAGGTTTCTGGAACCCCCCCAAAAAAAAGCAGTCCTGCATGCTCTCAGTGCATTTGAAAGGACAGAGAAAGATCTAGTGGGTTGCTGTTCACAATCACATGCAAGCAAATTGAGCCTACGGCTTTTGTACTGAGATGAGTTCAAAGCCTGAGAAGAGTTCTAAGAAAATGTCCTGAAATCCCAAGTTTCACAAGGAGGCCTGAATCCAGACATGCCCCAGGCAGAGGTCATGAGGCTACACTGGTTGACAGCAATGTTGGCCCAGGGTCTCTCATATTCTTGAGGGGCTTCTGTTCCCAGCCCCAGGCATCAGACAGTGGAGAGTATGAGTGTTGTTTCTGCTCTACATTCACTTTATTTCCCCAGCCACAGTTGTCTTATCAGAAGGGGTAAACATGCCAGTTTCATAAAGTGTTCCAAGGACCATGATGAGATAGCTGTCCGCCTCTTATTAGGTGTCATAGCCTGAATGTTTGTGTCAACCCTAAGTTCATGCTGCGATCCAAATCCCAATATGATGGCATTTGTAAGTGGGGCAGAACCCTCTTGAATACTAGCTGGTTAGCATGCTTATAAAAGAGGCCCCTTCCACCATGTGAGGACAAAGTAGGAAGGCACCATCTGTGAACCAGGAAGTGGGCCCGCACCAGACACCGAATCTGTTGGTGCCTTGATCTTGAACTTCCCAGCTTCTGCAACTGTAAGAAACAGCTTTCTATTGTTTAGAAGCTACCCTGTATGTAGTATTTTGTTACATTAGCCTAATGAACTAAGTACTGGAGGTTCTCAGTAAGTATTTATCTTAACCCTTACTAGTAGACATGATAGAAGTGTATGATTCTCTCCATGCCTTGAAGATAAATTTGTCACTCTCTCAACCAACAGTAAAGTCTTTCTCATGTATATATGCTGTGAGTGGGTGTATGTGTACATGTTTACATGTGTGTAGAAGAGATGTCTTGCTCATTGGTGTGTCTCAAAATGTTGGCAAATGGCACAAATCATACTACTTTTCTGACTCTCACAGTCTTGGGCTCTCAACCAGGTGAAGCAACTCCCACCCTTCCCTGTCTTCCACCCAAACTCTCTTCTCTCAACTTGGTTGGCTTTTCCACCACTCAGTTTTCTCTTCTATTCTTTCTTAGCTATTCATTCTTTTTTTCTTTTTCTGAGACAGAGAGAGAGTGAGGGAGAAAGAGCATGCATGATGGAAAGAATCTACTTTATTTAGGTTTTCATCTGGTTTTCATTGCTCTGACACTTACTTGTGTATGTGGTGCTGGGGTTTGAACCGGGGTTCTCATGTAGGCCAGGCAATCACAGTACTGCTGAGCCATTGCTCTAGCTCATTAGCTCTTCATTCTTGAAACTTGGTTTTCCTTTCTGCTTCATCTCTTGGGCCTTCTGTCTGGTTTTGCCCAGACTAGGAGCCAGATGAGCAGCACTGGTTTCTGGTCATCTTGGGTTTCCTTTGCAAGCTGTGGAATGGAGATCGGCCATCATTTCTCCACCAGGCAAGTGAATCCAGTGACAAGAGCAACTAAGGCCATGTGAAAAACTCAATAAAGTTGTTTCTCTCTTTCTCTGTCTCTCTCACTGTCCCTCTCTCTAAAAAAAAAAAAAAAAGAATAAGAAATGGTAGTTTTATATCCTGATTTTTTGAAAATGTATGTATGAGCACTTTTTGTCACTTCTTACTAATAGCTTCTATTCCAAATGGACAGAGTTTTTCCTCTACCTGATGAGGCATCGCCTAAGACCCAAAATAAAACTAGTGACAAGGCACTAATGAAGACTCTTTGTCTTACATGACCAGTTATATGATATGCAAAGTAAATTTCTCTCCCTTTCTCTTTTCCCCTGGAAACTTCCTGCCTAAGTTCTCCCCTGTCTTAAATAACAGCAGAAGCAATAATAGAGACAAAGCAGAAAGAGAATGGGTGGGGGGCACCTAGATCACATCCTACAGGAATGCATCCCTAGCTGCAGAGCCTTGTAACTCATTGTAAATGGCAGGCAGAGAGCGGAGGAATTAACATTCAGTAAGTACCTACAGTCCTCCAGGTACTGTGTTTCATTTGATCCACACAATAACCCTATGGAAGGGATTATTATTATAATCTCCATTTATGTTGAAGACAGAGAGACTCAAAAACACTGTTATTTTCCCTAGGTCTTATTGTCAGTAAATGCCGAACCTGATATAAGAACCCAAGTATTTTTAAAATTCCAAACAGTTCTTAAGAGTATGTGGTTGTAAGCCACAAAAGTTTCCTACATTGTAACACTGAACAGGAAGAATTAACCTTGGATCCCGGACTGGAATGTGGAGGGCTTATTAGGCAGATTGCTAGGTCTTCCTCCCAGGTTTCTGAAACAGATGATCTGGGATAGGAGTGAAGAGTTTGCATTTCCAGCAAGATCCCATTTGGCTTAAGCATCAGAGCTAACCCAGACCTTCAGGCAGAGGCTTCTTGTCCTCTGTGTTTTGTGTTCCATGGCTACAAGGAGTGATCTAACTAGTTAGTATTAGGTTTGGGTGCATAAAATAGACAACCCAAATAAAAGTGACCTAAACAATGTAGGTATTAAACTTCCACTCTTATAGCGTAAGTCTGGATACAGGCTTCCCAGGATAGGAGTGGCAGCTTCACAACCCTCAGAGGCCTTTGCTCGGTATGTTTTGCATTCCTCAAGGTCCCAGGTGACCCTGGCCGCAGCCGCAGGCTTCTTATTCACATTTTAGGCAGCATGGGGAAAGAGAGGCAAGGCAAGACCAGGACAGGCAACTGCAACCCCTTTCAAAGGGTTTTCTGGAAATCTCAGTTCTTATATTCACTGAATCCTTCTATTTGCAAAAATTGATATGAAAATTATAGGTATTTATCGGGGCACATTGCTGCTCCTAAAAGTCTAGAGATTCTTTTAAGAAAGGGAGAATGGATACTTGGTGGGCGAACAGTGATCTCTGCCTCTCATATCCAACCCCTTGACCATGTTTTTGTACATAGTGCTTCGTCCTGGCAAACTCGATGTTTTGAATGTAGACATTCAGTTTTCTTAGAACTATTTGTTGATGAAAAAAAAATATTTCACCACTGAATTATTCTGACATCCTTAACAGAAAAAAAGAATCAGTTTGCCATAGACGCATTTGTTTATCCCTGAGCTTTTTATTCTGTTCTACTGGTCCATTACAGTGACATTTCACAGGTACTTTTGGTTGGTAGCCCTGGTCATAAGGTTTTTGCCTGGAAGACATTTGTGTGATTTGGGCACTACATAGAGAAAAAGAAAAACATGTGTTATATTTGTTTCAGCATCGCAAACTGAGGCACGTGGAATGAGGTTTTCTTTATTTGTGTTCTGAGTTCTTTTATGCCTGACACAATGCCCATGCCCTGTAAAGGCACGTTAGCAACTGGATGCCCTTTTAATATAGAAAAGATATAGGAAGCATGCCCAAAAAAAATATTGCTCTGGGAGCCCTTTGCTCCCATTTGCAGAAGAAATCTCAGCAGGACAGAAAGCCAATTCTCATGTCAGCAGACAATGACAAGAGCTGAATTCTAGGACACCCCTCCCTGTTGGAGTCATATGGAATATAAGAGATGAAGACAAATTACCTGCAATCATTGTTTGAAGAAACAAAATATGTGTATGTTGTCAGAATGAAAGCTAAAGGAAATCCTAAAGGATGATGAAAAGGTTAAGGAAAGGCAACTCACTTCTTGGGTCTGTTCAGACTGGCTCCCCCACTTCCTACTTCTCTGCAGACTCATTCTGGCTTAATATGAGAATGCAGTCTGGGGCACTAGTGTCTGGTCATGTTTGTAACCAAGACCAAACCACTTTAGCTGGGAGTTTTTGTCAGTTTTGTTTTGTTTTGGATAGTGCTCATTTCTTTAATGATAATTTATTGAAGACAATGCTAGATCTCAAATCCCATTGGGAATTCCAGTTTCTGAGATAACCATTGAGCCCTTGGCCTTGAGAAAATGGTGATTATAGGTGTGTGTGTGTGTGTGTGTGTGTGTGTGTGTGTGTGTTTATTTGTTTCAAAGTAAGCAATGAAAGCCAAGGCCAAGCTATCACTCTAAGTTAGCCTGAGGTTCTTGGGACTCAGGTTTTGTCCTCAAGATAGGATTTCCAAAGAAGTTGAGACTTTTCTTTTTAGACTTTGTTGGCCATAAGGTAAGAAGAGCATACCACAAGCAAAGAAAAAGAGTCCAAGTAGCAGCTGGCAGGGTAAAAGGAAATAGATCACAGTAAGAAAAGGGAAGATTCTGACAGCTGACTTTCTCCAAGGATTTTTGACAATTTGGCTAATAGTTACCCTCAATTCTCCAGGCATATCCATGTGTATTGTCATAAAGCTGGAACTAGAAACAAATAAAAGACTTCCAACCCCTGCAAAATAAAAACAAAGCAAAACAAAAAACTGGTATATTGACCCTGGTAACCAAGAAATCATTAATCATTTCAAATAATGGGAATGAGTTTCCTTTATTTTCCTTTTAGTACATTTTAGTGTTGGGTCTATTTTTTTCTTTAAGTTTAGAAATAGAAGGAACGTTGATCTTCAGCAAATTTTGAGAAACTGGAAATGTGTACTGAGTGGCTAAAAATGATTTGATGTATTCCGAGATTGCCCAAAAAATGTTCTGGTTCCTCTTTATTGTTCAAATGCAACAGTGGATCCCTTGATGTCGAGTTTGCTTGAAATAAGTAATGTGCCCTTGGTAGGAGTATTCATTTCTGCAAATGCTCAGAAATTATGCTGGATATGCCAATCTGAAATCATGAGGTTTTGTGAATGAGGTTTTGTTTTCTCATCTGTTTTGAAGTCTACTTTAATGCCATAAAATCACAAGTGGTCTGTTTGACCTGGAATGGATTTCCTTGTCACTGAGAAACCTAGTTATCAGGAACTTCACTTAACAATTTCGTTAGAGTTCCAATTGATTTTATAGCAGGAGTTCCCTCTCTAATTAAAAAAACCAACAATTTTAAGCAGATGTTAATCTTCACCCTGTTACTGGGTTGTTGGGCATAAACTGGAGAATATAAGGGAAAAAAAATACAGGCTGCTGAAACGCTGTGTTGATTCAGAGTTAGGCACAATGACAAACTGGCTTCTGTTGTTACTTTCGTCACAGGCTGGATGTGTGGACGCTGGCCTGTTACATAACTAAAGATTTCCTTTTGCTTGTAAATGTCAAGATCAAACTGAGGTCAGTTGTTTTAAAGAGCTGACCGGGTGCTAATTAATGTGATTTTCCTATAAAAGAAAAAGTAAAAGGCCTTGTTCCCTAAGAGTCATGGCTATGCTGATATGAGCAGGTGTCTTTCTTTGGGTTCAACCTGCATTTTCTCTATAAGTTTTGCTCTGAGAGGCTAAACTCACTTTTACTTTACTTAGCATTTAAAAGTAAAGTAGGAAATTAGTATCTTTGCCCACTTTGTGTTGCTATAACAAAATACTTGAGGGTGGCACTTTATAAAGAAAAGGGATTTCTTTAGCTCACAGTTTTGGAGGTTCAAGAGCATGGTACCAGCATCTGCTCGACCACGGCGAGGGCTTCATGTCAGGTGGCATCGCAAAAGCAAGAGTGTGTAGGAGAGTGACAGAGTGGCATGTGCTTAAGAGGGATTCAGGGGAGGTGCCCGACTCACTTATAGCAAACCATTCTGGAGAGGTCCATGCACTCCTGTGAGTTCTGATCCAGTCCTGTGAGGCAACCTTACTCCATTTGTGAGAGGGAGGCGAGGACAGTCCCCACGACCTAATTGAATCCCTCTAGGCTCCAGCTCTCAAAAGTTTTCCCACATCGACACTATGACACTCGGGACCAGACTTCCAGCACATAAACAAACTATATCCAAACTATAGCAGTTAGGTGTGTGCTCTTGTTCAGTTGTTTATTCTGTTAATATTACTTAAGTCTGTATTCTGAGCCAGGCATTCTGCTACTCCCATGGATTTAATTCGTGCATTTCTCCAAATGGTTCTGGAAAATTGTATTTGCCATTTTGCAAATTATGAAAGTCCTGTTGTCTGCTCCTTCCCTGCACTCTGGCTTCAGGGCACATGATCTGCTAATCTTCCGTGTTAGTCCCGGTCTTCCTCCTGCCCCTAGAGCTAATGACCTAACTGCCCCCTAAACAGATCCATGTTGGTTCTTACTATCAACTCAAGCTCTCCACCAAAATTCAACTCATTAGCTTCCTGCCCCGACCCTTTTTTTCTCTCATATCCTCTTGGAAATTCTATAGCACATACTCCACTTTTCGTCACAGTTTAAAATTTTAACTCTCTTGCCCCCACTTTATTTTCAAGGTCAAATCTGTGCTTCCTAACAGACCTTACAATGCCACTTTTATCTGACCACCTATTTATTTCTCCAGCTCTGTCTTACACTACTCCCTTGTACCACTTTCAGTCCTGGAATATGCCACATTCTCTCTCTTACTTTTTTTTATCTAAGAAATAAACAAAGGCATTGTTCCTTGGAGTCTAATTTTAAATAGTATTTTTCCCTCTATTTCAGCCTACAATTTCTCTGCTCTGCTCCTACTACCTCCTCTCACCCTCTTTCTCATTATCTAAAAAAATTCCAAGAAACTCCTCCTTTTCAGATCTTCAGTTAGATACCACTGTCTCCAAAATGCCTTTCTTCTTCTTTCAGGTTAGGCTTAGATGTTCTTCCTAAGTGCTCTCATGAATTCTATCCCAAATCCCATTCTCCACCAATTAAAATGTGTGCATCTCCTAGTACACCACACACCCCATGGAGGGAGCTCAGACAGCAATTCCCCTGAGGTCCCAAACTGAGTTGGGTTCATCCATCAAAGCCCATGTTCTTTCCACTGTCACAGTTGGAGTTGTCCATTTGGCAATGGAGAGCTATGGAAGGGTTTGAAGGAAGTGTATGCAGATCTTTATTTAAGAGAAAGAACTCTGAGGATACTGAGAAGAACAGATCTGAGAGATCAGAACCAGGCACATCAATCGTGGGCTTTTGCAAAAATCCAGTTCAGAAATGGTAAGAGCCTAAATTAGTGATAGAAGACAGAGATAAGAAATGCTTAAGAGTTGGATTTGTTAGGTGTAAGGGCTGGGGGAAGAGTAGAATTCAAGATGATCCTAAGTTTCAGGGGACTGTATTATCGATGGTTATCCCAACTATCTGATATTTGAGTCACTGGATGTTAAAAAAATTATTCATTTTCTAAGGGAGACTCCATGCGAGCTCAATTTACCACTTAGTTATGGACTGTCCATCAAAGTTATACAATTTGGATTTCCTTATTTCGGTCTTCTGAACCTTGTCATCTATTGATATTACACAGTTCCTGTCATGAGTGTGGTATATCATTTTCCCACTTTTATCAGTTACAGTTCGTTGAATACTTACGGGTCATCTGGTAGTCATAAGCCAAGCAGTCACAAGTTCTTGTATGCCAATCTCAATTTCTAATATCTGTAACAATCAAATTACCATCATACTTTACATAAATGTATACATGTATATATACACATATACATGTATGTATATAAAATATATATTTATTGTACATAATACAGAAAGGCTATGGACAAGCTAAGGCAGACACAAGGGTTCAGGAGGCTGATCGGGGAGTAAAGACAGAGAGCAGATATGAAAGCGAAGGATCTCTGTAGGTGGTCAGATAAGATTAGGAACCAGCCAAAGAACTTATTCAAGGTGCAGTGCTTTCAAAGCTCAGGAACTTACTGTAGGCCGAGGTCCACAGTGTCAGTTTGGAGTGTGAACTTGAGATGTCATCTTAGAGTGTGACTTGCATGGTTGTCACAGGCAGGAGAAGCTTCCCAGGGATAGAGATTCAGAGGTTCATCGCTGTGAAACCTTGTGAGGAATGACCAGGTGATGGTGTCAGGGTGCCACTGTGTCCAGTCTCGGGGTGCCCCTCCTTTAGTGAGTCTCAAAGTGAAGGGTTTGATCATTTGGTGGTCGAGTGTGTTCAGGAAGCCTATGGGCCTGATATCTCCGATGTGAGTTTGATAAGCCTATGCACACATGTGCTTCTGATTAATTTGATACATTCATGAGGGGCCATTCTTATTAGCACAATTAATTTATTTACCAGTTTATGCATGAAGATTGTACTAGGCAGATGGTAGTTGCTTACTTGTATGTAATTATCCTATAATCATTCCATCTTAGTACCTGAATTCCAAATGGAGAAGCTTACAGCAAACTCCTGCTTTACAAAATTGAGTCACTCAGGTTTAGACACGGCCTGAAAACTGCTAATTCTATACATCATGGAGTAACTCAGAGAGCAGATTCTTAAACCCACATCTCAGAATAGGTTGATCTTCTAGTTATTTTTTTCAGTCCTGGGAACTTCAGGGAGAAAATTTTGAATGACCCTGTGTTTTGTGAATGAAGATCTCATTTACTAGCCCCCAAAGCAGTTTAATGTTTAGATTTGGAGTTCGGCAAATGCATTCTCTCAAGGCTATTGAAATGAATGCTTAGAGACAAGCAGCAGTCCAGGGCAGAGGTCTGCAAAACAGGATGTAGAGGCTGTGAACTTAAAAGTTAAAACTCTGAATAACAATATCCATAAGTTACTGACATTTTTAATCTCATTCTAATCTCCTAGGTAGACTTTTTCAGATTCTACGTGACACTTTGAATACAGGAGCAAACATGAGAATCCAGCTCTCCTCTATTGAGCCAGACATTAATTTGCAAAATGTAAAGCAATACCACTCTTCTAATTTTTTTTTGTTTTGTTTTGGAAAGGAGTGATTTTTAATGAAAATGTGTTTTAAAATATATGAGTGTACTGGGGCTTTTTTTTTTTAAGAGAGGAACAATGAGAGTGAGAGAAAGAAAGAGAAGGAGAGAATCAATGTATTTAGTTTTTCATGTGGCCTTTGTTGCTCCGAAACTTTGCTGTGTACGTGGTGCTGGGGTTCGACCTTGCATACTCGTGCATGCCGGGCAGGCGCTGTAACTGCTGAGCCACCGCTCCAGCCCAAGTTAATTTTTTTAAGTGGATTGACTAGAAGTATTTTTTAAATTTGTAAGTTTTAATTTCTTATATAGTAAACAAAGTAGGTATAAACAACATAAATGGAACTTCTTTAAGGTCCTCAACAATTATTAAGAAAATAATGTTTTGAGAATAAAATATCTACAAGCTGCTGGCCCAGTGCATGTGATGTAAGGACCAATCTGGGAATATGATCCTTGGTGGAGATCACCGTTACATAAAATGAAAAGTAATTTAAAATAAGCCTAAATAACAGTAATTTAAAATAAAACCAAATAATAAATGCTAAACAGGACCCTTAAGGAGGGGAACCCCCATAGTTACTGGGAAATCTGGAACGGTTGGTCACTATATCACTGAGCAGAAATCATCCCTCAGCGAGCAGGAGGCCATCGATGAAATGAAAATGTTCTTAATTCATATCCAAGTGCCCACATTGAGCCACTCCTCTGTCATCCTGGTCCCCTCCCCCTGGTACTTGTTGCAGAGTCTGTTTTCGCCTTTCTCTCATTGAACTTTCCTCTCTAACATCTCTCTTCAGTTTAAGCCCATTGTCACAGCCCCAGCCCACTCTCACAATGCAGTGTTGACATTGTTTTTCTGATCCTGACAGAATCTTGCTTTGTTTTGAGAGGGGGACTGGGGATTGAACCCAGAGGAGCTTTACTACTAAGCCACATCTGCACCATGACCCTTCCCTTTTAACTTTTTATCTTGAGACAAAGTTGCTGAGGACCTCACTAATTTGCAGAGGCTGGCCTGGAATTTGCGATCCTCCTGCCTCAGCCTCCCTATCCGCTGGTGAGGCGGATGTGCACCACCAAGCCTGGCTCTAATGGAATCATTTTTAATTCAAACACATTGGGCAGAATTATGCTTTCCTCAGATCTGCATAAGGAATGAGAAAGGAGGGGCTGCCCTCTGGTTATGCCTGAGAAAGCTGCCATTCTTGGTTTCAGTGGAAGGGTTCCAACTACTCAGGCAAGGGAAAAACCTCTCTAGGGAGTGTTCCTTAACCTGGTGAACACCAGAAAAGCATTTGTTAAGAACACCTGATTACTCAGAGTGCAACACGCAGATGCATATGGTAAAAACTCCACTGAGGATTTGCAATGATTTATGAAGCCAATTTCTAGTTCTTCCTCTCTAAAGAATTAGTGGTGGTAGTAGTAGTAGTAGTAGTAGCAACCACAGAAATAACCTCTTACTTGTCTGACTAAAGGAGAGCACTGACCCAATCTGGATTTTCACTTCAGATCCTGGACTTCTGTAGATCCCATGCTGTTCTTGTCCTATCTCATCCAAGTTGGGACGTCCACTTCTTGCTTCAAGGTCACTCATTATCTGTGCTTGTGCTTTTGGTCTATATTTTAAAAGAAAAGTACAGACTGTAAGGTTTTGGCTCTTTGGCTACCCTCAAGTGAGTCCCTCCAAATGACTTACTTTGGTAACACGGAGGACTGCTCCACCTGAGGCTTGGAGTGTGGAGTGCTCCCCACCACACTTGTGCATATTTGATTCTCCATGCTCATCGTGAATGTTTTGTGACTTTTTTGGAACCACCACACAAACACTCTAAAGAAGCAATAAGTTGAATTTTAATTCTGTTCCGATGGGAGCAATCACTACCTCCTTTAAAACCTTTTTGGAAATAGTTGCCTTCCTTGTTCTAAGAAAGCAGAGGACTCTATATGTTCTAACTTTAGGGGACTTTTTCAGAAATTTCCTAATTTTTGTTTTCAAAAACATAAATTCATCAAATAGATTAAAAGGGAGAACACTGAGAGAAACTCACAGGCAGCTGAAAGCATTTCTCCCAAGCTGGAGAGTAGGGAGCCAGCTCTGTGAGTCCCACCAGAAGGGAAAGCCCTGTCCCCTGATATTGTTCTGTGAGTGTGGCTGTATCCTTGGAATGGTTCCTAGGCTCCCAGAAGTGAAACCACACAGTAATCACACCTGCAGAATCTACGCCTGGGGACAAGGGGTTTCTGAGAGATGACCAGGTGGGACCAAGGAGGCTTCCCCAGTGCAAAGGATACACAAGGCTTCCAGATGGGTGAATGACCTGAAGATGGGGTATCCTCCAGAATGATGATCTGCCTAGAGACAGAGGCTTTGAGTCGAAATAAACAGGATTTACAGAGACTTTAAAATGTGGTATTTCCTGCACACTCGAGTTCTGTATTGACAGCAATCCCTATTGTACTTGGAAACTGTTTCTTTTTTTATTGCTTTATGTTCAATATCAAGTTTTCTTTAATTTTTCAGAACTTGACATGATTGATTTTTGACCTTTACATCCAAGGCAATGACTAATGGTTTCACCTTGCCCATGTCTCTTCATTTCTCTCAAGTATTCTTACATATTCATAAACGTTTTGGAGGAACTTTTCGGAGATTAAAGGAATCTTAGAAATCTCCATGCCTTGACCTCTAACTTCATATTTCAATTATTGACTGACCTCTGGGTAAATACTTCTATTTTCACTCAGAATTTAAATATTCCTTTATTATTCAGGGTTTTCCCCCTAAAAAATTTCGGAGGTGTTATGGGTTAAATTGTAAACTTCCAGTAGTTGAGAACATGACTCTGTTTAGAAATAGGGTCATTGTACATATAATTAGTTAAGATGAGGCATAACAGAGTAGGGTGGACTCCTAGTCCAAGAAGTCTGGTATCCTTTTAAAGAGTAGAAATTTGGGCACAGAGAGAACACCATGTGAAGATGAAGGCAGAGACCATGGGGTGCTTCGACAAGCCAAGTAATTCCAAAGACTGCCATCAACCCCCTGGAAGCTGGGGAGAGGCCTCAGGTAGAGTCTTCCTCACCACCCTCAGGAGGAACCAGCCCTGCAGACACCTTGACCTCCCTTGTAGCCTCCATACCTGTGATACAATGAATTCCTGCTGTTTACACCATCTAGTGTGTGGCTTGCTTTTATAGAGTCTAGCAGCCTACTGCAGCGTAACTATGCTTTCAGTTATGGGCCTTTGAAGGTCTATTTTAAGATGTGCATGAACGTAGAAGTGGCTGAAAATAACCTGCTAAAAGCAGAAATATTAATAAATGTGAAAGTCTGTTTTGACTTGGATGGGTGTAGAATGAGGAATTTGATGCTTGTTTTAACTGTAAAATTGAAATGAGACCATACCAGTTCCATGAGCTAAATGTATCTTCAGACCTAAAGATTCCTCTCCATTCTACAGGTAGGATAGATAATTTTTAAAATTGTTTGCCTCTGTTATTTATTGCCAGGGAGTTTTATAATTTCTCATACTAGTTCATTTGCAAAGCAAGCACAAGGGAAGTCTTTGTTTTTGGAAGTAATTCCTTCTTTTCTCTGTAGCATGAGCTCTGCAAAGTTGGGCAAGACTATTTTTGTGCGTGTGTTTTTAGAGGTGCTGGAAATCTATTCTATAGTATTATTTGTGGCATATATGCGTGTGTAGGTTGTGGAGGAGAAAATCCAACAGCACAGATAATAAAAGGAGATAAGTAAATATGGAGATGCACATTACATAATGTGGTGGTTTTCATAATTGTACTCTATGATGCTTGAGTGAACTGTCAGGGAAAGAGAGTCTTCAGCATCTTTGTGGTGTAAACATTTGGATGGGGAGTGCCATTTGAGAACAGGAAGTCTGGGAAAGTAATAGGCTATGGGGAGTTCATTTTGAATACATTAATTCTGAGATGTATGGCATGTATTGAAGTGACAATATTAAGGAGGTTGTTAGATATAACAACATAAAAATATTCCATATGGTTTTATATTTGTATAGAAGATGTAGGCTGTATATGTCCCATATATATTGAGGAGTTATACATAAAAAAACTTGAGTCATGAACATGTGACTAGTGTTTAAACCATGGAACCCAATGAGATCATTACACTGCCTTTTAGATAAGGCAGAGAGGACAAACCAGGGTTGAATCCTCAGATTTCAATCCAGCCGTGAAAAATGAAATTTGGGGAAAAATACGAAAACTTGTCCTGAAAGCAGAGGGAGGAGACAGTTTCAAGAGACATAGAGAGCTCAGATGTGTATTATTTTACTGGGAGGTTGAATAAGATGGCAGAAAATTGTCCATTGCATTTGGTAAAATGAGGATCAAATGTAACATGGATAAAATTAGTTTCAGTTGAATAGTGGTGGGCAGAATTCAGACTGAAAGAGAAATGTAATTTAGGGCTGTTGGCAGTTCCATAAAATCTATCTATCTATCCACCTATCTACTGATCCTTCCTCTATCTCTCTCTTCCTCTTTCCCTCTCTCTCTCTCTGTGTGTCTACACACACACACACACACACACACACACACGGCTGTAATTATTCTGAAGATCCACGGGATATGCTGTAATTGGCTCATTTTTGTGTCTACCTTGACTGGAGAACTCCTCCTGTCTGACTCCAATCTCATAACAACTCTGTGACCATGAATC
Organism: Aplodontia rufa; assembly: GCA_004027875.1. Taxonomy (NCBI): domain Eukaryota; kingdom Metazoa; phylum Chordata; class Mammalia; order Rodentia; family Aplodontiidae; genus Aplodontia; species Aplodontia rufa. The sequence goes on from PVKS010005809.1 coordinate 77,431, forward strand.
ATAGTATTCCTTGCCAGAATGAGTGACCATAGAATACATAGATTATGTGGTGGGGTGCAGAAGTTTCAGAAGCAAAGGTTTTGTCAGAGGTGGAGGTGATGGGATTCAAAGCCTAGTGAGAAGACTGGCTGTTGATGACTAAGGAATATCTTCTCCATTTGTTCAGTGGGGATACCTTCCTCTTCAAGCAACAGAAACCCAATTAAAGTAATGTAATAGTGCCAGCTATCATCTCACATGACAATAAATCCAGAGGAGAGGAGGTTTCAGAGTTGGTTAATTCAGTGGCTCAAGAATGCCACCAAGAACGTAAGTGTGATCCTGTCAGTTGGGTCCTACTTGTAAGATATCTGCAACAGTTCCAAGCATGACATGCAGTGAAGACAACATCCTGATGAAAAGACACGTGTTTGGCCCTTTGTATCTTTTCAAAAATCAGGTAAAGTCCTTCTTGGGGCGCAGGGGTCTCTACTATACCACATGCCCATTCCTAAAGCAACCTCTTACACCTGGGAATGAGGCAAGCATGGCCTCTCAGTTCAATCATGGTCAAGCCTAGGGCTATACAAGGCCAGGTTCCTTTCAACACTTTGCCGCGAGCTAGGGCAATTTGGGTTTCTGTTAGCAAGGAGAAAACAGGGGAACAACTATTGGCAACAGATAACTGCGGCAGCAAGAGTTATATACTGGCTATTTATTTAGTAAACTATTCATGAGTTCCATATTTGGGACAAGGCCTAGGGGTAGAAATTTGAAGAGGAAAGAAGTAGGAAATAATATTAAGGAGAGGAGGAAAGCCAATTTACTAGGAGAAAAATGTAATGGTATTTATATTTCAGGACAGAATTAAATACTTGTCTGAGATTTATGTTCATGAATTTAAGATGAAACCAGTCAATCCATTTTTGTGAGTCCCCTACCCCACCCAATAACATTCGCTGAGTGGATGCAAATGCTAAAAATTTTCTGTACCTGAAAGCTGACTTGAGAATCACTTTATTTAATTTTTATTTTTTAATGGAGATAAAAGTCACAGTAATTCAATTAATCATTTAAAAATATACATTCCAGTGGCATTGAATGCATTCCCAATTTTGTACAACCGCCAAACACTCTCAAGTTCCAACATTTTTTTCATCAATTCAGAATACTTGGTACCTATTAAATAATCATTCCCCATGTCTCTTTCCACCAATTCTCAAGCACTGATCTGCTTTCTTCTTCTACAGATTTTTCTGTTCTTGATATTTCATGCAAAAGGAATCACATATGTCCTTTGCATGTGGCTTCTTTCACTTACCATGTTTAAGAGGTTCATCTAAATTATAGCAAGTATCAGTAATGCATTCATTTTTATGTTTGAATAGTATTCTATCTTGTATAATGCAACTTTTTTTATCCATTCATCTGCTAATTGACTTTTGTTTTTCACCTTTTCGCTATTGTGAAAACCCTGCTACCAATATTTGTATACAAGTTCTTCTGGATATGTGCTTTCATTTCTCTTTGGTGTTTACATAGGAATGGGATTACTAGGTCATATGGTAATTCTCAATTTAAGTTTTTAATGAGCCAACACATTTTTTCTTATGATGGCTGCATCATTGTACAGTCCAGAGTTCCTATTTATATCCTTACCAACATTTTTAACTTCTATTTTTTAAAATTATAGCCATCATAGTGGAATGAAATGGAATCTCATTATGGTTTAATTTGCATTTCCTTAATGATCAATTATGTTGAACATCTTTTGTGTGCATTTTGGCTGTTTGGATGCTATTGTGAATAGATTTTTTAAAAGTTTCCTTTTTGGATTGCTCAATGCTGACTATCCATCATCCTTTTTTTTCTTCCTGTATTTCTGATAATTTGCTCAAACCTTGCTGATCCTGAATATACCACTCTTCTTAGATCTAGCCGATTGCTAGAAATAGCAAAAGACTTGCCTAGAAGCATACATTTCATAAGCAAATTACAACTTATTTAGAATTATTTTTTGAACTAATACGTGGTCTATCTTGGAGGATGTTCCATATATATATACAGAAGAATGTATTATCTCCTTCTGTTGGGTGGATTGTTCTTTTGTCTGTTAGGACCAATTGTTTTATAGTGTGGTTAAAGTATATTTTTTCTTCTACTTCCAACATATCTATTTGTTTGATTCTCAAATAAGTTTGTTACAGGCAGTTTGATCATTGTTATCCCTTTTTTTCTAATCTCTGCCTTTTAATTGGTGGGTATAATCCATTTACATTTAAAGTATTACTAATAATGTTGTCATGCAGAAATTCCTGGATTTGATCCCCAGCAAATAATAATAATAATAACAATGAAAGATGCACTTCTGTGACTTTGCTATTTGTTTTCTATATATTTAAAATGTTTTCTTTGATTCTGTCCACACTGCCTCCTCTTGTGTTTGTACTTTTCTGGTGTACTTCCTCTTATTTTTATGTATCTTTTATAGTTATTTTCTCTCATTGCATATATGACAGTGTTCCATAGGTCTTTTAGGTTCTTTTCATTTTCCTTTCTGCTCCTCTGACTAGATAATTCTGGTTGCCATATTGCAGTTTTTATGGAGTGTTTATGCCAAACGTTGAATCCCTAAATCTCCAATGTGATGCTGTTTGTAGGTATGGTCTATGTAAAACAATTAAGTTGAGATGAGGTCATGGCGGGGGGGCATGATGGGCTTGTTACCCCTCTCTGCCATGTGAGTAGATAGTAAAAGAGGAAGAGGACTTGCATCACTGAATTAACTGGAACCTCAATCTCAGACTTTTCAGCATTCAGAACTGTGAGAAATACATGTTATTTAAGCAACTCAGTCTATGGTATGTGCTATTGCAATCTAAACTGACTAAGAAAGAAATTGGTACCAAGAAGTGTGGTGTTACCATAATAAATACCTAAAAATGTAGAGTCAGCTTTGACACTGGAAGATGTGTAGAGACTAAAAGACTTTTAGGGTGCATGCTCAAAGAGCAGACATTACATGAAGGGATTGCTAAATGTGATCTGACGAGGGCTGAGAAAGAAAAGAGGAGAACTGCAAAGAAAGCCTCCATCGTCTCAGAGAAAACACGTAAGCCTGAGAAGAATGTGGAAACACGAATGATGACAACTATTCTGATGCGTCTCAGGTGGAAAAGGGACCATGTTACTGGAAACTGAAGGAAAGACAATCCTTGTAATTAGGTGGCAAAACATTTGGCTGAATTGTGTCTGCCTTCTGGTGCTTTGTGGAAGGTATAACCTATTAGTGATGAAACTGGAACCAGAATTTAAAGATTTAGAAAATTCTCAGCCTGTCCATATTGCAGAGAACACCAATTGTGTCCAAACAATGGTCAAGGAGATTGGTATGGGTGAGAAGCACAGACCTAATCAGCATCCTCAACGGGGACGCTGCCAATGTGAACTGGAAGAGTTTTACCTCAAATTATATCTTGAGTCTCATTCATATATCATTTAGACATTTTTCACTTCAGCTATTGTGCATTTCAGTTCCAGAATTTCCTCTTGACTCCTGTTTGTAATCTCTCTTTATTGAGTTTTTTCTTACTTATACAGTATTCTAATTTTTTTTTTTTTTACTTCTTTGTCATGGTTTCTTTCACCTCTGAGAATATTTGAGACAGTCAATTTAAAGCAATAGTTAAGTGTTTATCCAGTAAGTGTGGACTTTAGTCTCTAGACTTCCTCAGAGATAAGTTCTGCTTGTTTTTGTTGTTGTTGTTGTTGTTGTGTTGTGTGTGTGTGTGTTTTATTGTTATTGTTCATTTGTTTTCTGGTGAATGTGCCTACTTTACATTGAAAGTTTTTTCATTTTTAATTGAAGACTAGCATTTTAGATGTTGTAATGTTGAAACTCTGGAAATTAGAGTCTCACTCTACCTCCCCAATAATTGTTGTTAAATTGTTGTTATGTAAGACTTCTGTCACCTATTTGCTTAGTGACTTTTCATAACTACTTTTGCAAAGACTGCATTCTTTGATATATATGGACTGAAATCTTTGTTCCATTATTTTTGTAGTTAACCAGTGACCTGACAGAGACTGCCATCTCCTTCTTCATAAGAAACAACTTCTATGGAAGGGAAAACTGTTTTAGTAAACTCTAGAATTCTTAAATGGTTGATTCTGACAGTTCTTGCCAACTCAGTAGTTATTTTTGTGTTAGGATCAATTCCTAGATCTCCCTGCTCTGTCATTTTCTGTGATGTTCAATTTATTTATTTTAACCACTAATTAACTTTGGTTCTAAAATATATGAGTACCCTTTCTTGACCAAATTAATATGGTATAATATATATATATAGTTTATCTTTCTTTGACTTTTAATATATTGCAATACTTCTTTTTTAAAAAAGAGAAGGACAGTAAGAGAGAGAGAGAGAGAGACAGACAGACAGACAGAATCAATTTTTATTGAGTTTTTCGCATGGCTTTCATAGCTCCAACACTTAGTTGTGTATGTGGGTGCTGGGGTTTGAACCCATGTACTTGTGCATGCCAGGCAAGCGCTGTAACTGCCAAGCCACCACTCCAGCCCCATATTGCGATACTTTTAAACTGATCTTTTATTTAATATTGGTATAAATGTTGAAAGTTGAATTTTCTAAGTGGATTTATGTAGCCTCAAATGTACAAATTAGAAAATTTTGGTTTGCTTTACATAATTATTTTTTAAAATTTTTATTGGTGCTTTTAATTATACATGACAATAGAATCCATTTTGACACAGTTACAAAAGTTTGGACTATATAACCTGTTGTAATTCAGTCTCCAGTACTTCTCCCTTCTCTCCCCTTCCTCCACCCCCGCTTTCCCTCTGCTCTACTGATCTGCCATTTACCCATAGTTATTTTTTAATGTCTTGTGGATGTACATGATCCACATGCACATGAGATTCATTGCAGTATATTCATATATATACTTAGAACTATTATATCAGTTTCATTTCACAATCTTTCCCTGTGCCATCTTTCTTCCCTTATCTTCATTCCTCTTTCTCTATTCCACTGACCTTTCTTCTATTATTTTTCAGACCCTCACCTTATTTTGTATTAGCTTCCACATATCAGAGAAAACATTTGACCCTTGGCTTTTGGGACTGGT